>VRLP01001970.1:0-104923 GCA_009660295.1 Lophius piscatorius | reverse complement strand
TTTCTCAACCGTTGGAGCGATTTAGTCCAAATTTGTTGCATATGAATCGACTCAAGGAGATTTATCTTTTCTACTTCATGTTTTACTTTAATAGATCGTATTTAACTCACTAGTGGGAGCTTCTTATCTTTAAAGAAAACCCTGATTTTTCGAACATAACCAGATCATTTCAAACATAAAAAAGAGAAAATGATCACTTTCTAACGCGATACTGAAATCTTTGCATTTTCTGGCAAGACAGCGAAGCGCTTCCGTAATTCTATCCTAGACAGTCGAAAATTAAAAAACATTTTAAAACATCCATGTTTGATCGTCCGTTTGTGTCCTGGAACGAGATTCATGAAAAACGTACTATAATGACTGGATGTGACCAAAAACTTCTACGTATCACTTTTCAGAGGTGTGTTCTATAACGAGAACATGATGAAACATAATTCCTATACTCTGGAAAGGGGATGATGAAGAAGCCTGAGGAGATGAAAGCATCAATAAAAGTGTAGACTCAAAGTAAAAAAGCAAAGAGAACCGGCTTGAAGAAAGAAAGGGGAGAAGGGAGCTGCCGCAGAGACTATGTCAAGGGGTTGGGGAGGAAAAACATGAAGATGGCAAGAGCGCACTCTTAATGAGTCCTTAAATCAGCTGGATAGAAATCATCTCTGCGGCGCCATTAGAGCAAAGTGGTTCCAACCTCATTACTTTCCATTAGGGAGAAGCTATCGCGTAAGCTCCCTGATAGCATCAAATATTCCACCAGCGACTATCTTTACCATCGCACAATAACTCTGACCGATAACAGAGCCGCCGTGCGTCTAAACACCAACCCTCTCAAAGAAGGAAGGGAGGACGCATGAGGAGGAAGGACGAGGGGAGCTCCTCCTCATCTCACCCGCTAACTGAAATGAATGTCGACGGTGAAAAGATGACCCGGTCTCTCACACACTGGGAGCTCGGCAGGCTTTCCATGATTACAGGAGAAACTGCAGCCGCAGCAACAATAACATCACCGGCAATTATGGTAATCATCATCATTTACTTGTTTGGTCCACCAGAGCTCCAGAAACAACAAGGTCAAGCGAGCCGCCATGGACGCGTCTCTCTCAACAGCATGTAATCCGCACATGGAGTCAATGAGCCGCACTGAGGGGGTCTCATAAATCCTCCATCCCCCCTCTCGGCACATCTCCACCCAATTAATCAATCAATCAATCTGTCAGTCACGTGGAAGCCGGCCATTAACCCTCTACTGTCCTTGGCGAGAAAGAAACCTATGGAACAATTATCGTAATTGGGGTATATGTTGATTTAATATCTTATCTAAATTTACCATAAACTCATGAACCGTTTTCAAACAGTTTAAAAACAACAGAATAAATCAGATTTAAGAAATCAGAAATGATTTCACCATGAAAGGTCGTATTAAATGGAAAATAAAACGCTTTTACCTTTATTAGACTATTTCTGATTGGATCCAGTTACATGATTGTGGAATAAGTCCGCACATGCCTTAACGTGCCAAAAATTAATCCTATTTAGAGATAAGACTTTCTCTTGAGCCATGGTCAAAATCTCCACCTTTGGTGGCTCCTTTGAACGGTGGTGTTCCCCAGGGCTCCATCCTTGGCCCCTTACACTCAAGCAATTTAAGATTCTGCTCAATCTCAAAATGTGATCCACCAAACATTTAAGCAAGACATCAAAGGTTTTAACTTCTACTTTTTTTTAATACACCAAAGGAACACAGCATCAGAGGACTTATCGGCTCCCGCAGATGTGAAATCTACTAAATGCCCACTCCGTTGCCCATTTTGCTTACCAGAGAAGTGAAGATGTAGGTGTAGTAGACGGACAGCATTCCCAGTTCTGATGCCTGCAGAAAAAAAAGACATGAAGAGGAGGAGGGTAAACATCCAGGGGCCCATTAGATACAGGAGGCACAAGATAGAGATCTCAGGAAAAGAAGATGGCGCACTTTGAGAAACATTGATGTCGTTTACATTATATCACCTTTTCATTTTGAAAAAGTTAAAAGAAAAAAAAAGTCCAAACAAAAGAGTTTCCTGGTGCATGAATGAAATATAAAACAGTTTTGGAAGTACATAATTGCGTTTAGTAAGTTTAACATGATTGTGTTCAGTGAAGGAAACATGGATGTCGTCTGCATAACAAGATTTTTGTAAGCTAAAAGAACCAAATCATTTCATCTTCAACAATTAAAACAAATAGGTTTAATTATATACCCAAAGCTAGGCGTGTATTTTAACGTTATCACCGAGTCCGCCGAAGATAATTCTTTTTAACGCAATTATTCCAAAACAGTTTCATGGATCATTTTCAAGTTTTAGTGCCTTAGTGTGAGGAGGAACTGGGTTGGCTTTGGGAAAGGTCAGTGGAATATTCCCGCAACTATAGGGGGAGCTTTCAGGGCATCATTTCTCGGCTTTTGTTAAAAATACAACAATAAGTTCAATTGTGTCTAAATTTAGTTCATATGAATTGACACAAGGAAATCTGTCTCGTTGAGCCAGAATCAGAATCAGAAACAGAAATACTTTATTGAATATCCTTAAAAAAAGGAAAAGAATGAATAAGAATAAGAAAAACAATATATATAAAACAATATAGGAATATGAGAATATATTATAATAACTTAATAATATAAGACTAATAATAGGCAGAGAGAGAAAGACAAATGGTGGCAATAAAAAGACTAATAGTATTATACTTCACTTATACTGTACAAACAAACATCTGCATTAGAATAAAGTGTCCAGATGTGTTTGGTAAGGTGCAAGATGGTAATAAATTACAAGTCCAAAACCATGACTCTTGACTTTGGGAGAATTTTAAGAGTCTATTAGAGTATTTTGCTGTACCTGTTTTCCGTGGGGCAGAACTCAGTGAAGTAAATGTGTTTAATGGTGTTATATATATTATTACTATGTATTGAGGTGGCAGAACAGAGACGTGAAGCAGAGACAATAGAGGGGTGGAGAGAGGAGGAGCTGAGAGGTCAGTGATTGAGTGTAACTCCAGCTCCATTCTGTAACACACAAATCAAATCCACGTCGCGCTAAGACAAGACTCCTTCTTATCTAATGATGGCCCTCGATGGGGCAATTAATTTCTGAGGTGCATTAGTATGCTGCGAGTCGCTGTGTCTTAAGATTTGATTAAATCAAATTCGCAGCGAGGAGCGGCTCTGAAGGACAGGGTGAACTTTCCACAGTTCACTTCGTTAAAGTCATTAGCAGAAAAGAAAATCGTCTTTAGGCTTCTGTTAAATCAGGTTTCAATGCAAGCGGTGATCAAAACAGATCCATACCAGTTGACGGTTTGATTGATATAAAAACTAAAACGCTTCAAGGATTCCCACTCATTTTCAAATAAGTTTTACATTTTTTCAGCAGGAGTTTGAGTTTCTCCTAAGACAATAAAGAACTCTGTCTGCTCTGTCCGTTTGTCGTCCCTCGACCGGCCTCGTTAATTTTACAGATCTAAAAATTCTTCCACAGCATGATTTGACTCTGGGTGTCAGTTGATATTTTCCAGCAAGAAATTAGAAACATTACCCCACTAAGAAGTGAAAGTGTGTTTCATCAAAACGAGATTCTTTTGTCATATCCGAGAAAGGTGTTACGTCTGGGTCAGTCCCAACTTTGTCATTCTGGAGCGACGTGAATAATAAAAGAATACGGACGCTGTGATGTCCTCGTTTACACGACTCTAAAAACATTTTTCATCAGTTGTTGTATCCAAGCAACATTGTGTGAAACCGGCTAACGAGGATAATGCTTTAGTTTGTAGTTCTAAGTTTGTATGCCAGGCCAGTAGATGGCGGAGTAACATTTCCAAAATCATCACCGCCGACGAAGACCAACTAGGAAGAGCAGGTGATCTCTGCAAGTGGTGCTGTGTTTTCAAAGAGTTGCGTTTTCCAATGTTTACACAGAAGAAAAACAGAGGCGTTTTCAAAAGATTACACTGCCAGACCCATTTACTAAAATTTGGCATCCAGAGCCCGGAAATGAAAGACCAAAATGCAACAAAAGTTTACCGTTTAATGTGAAGTCTGTTGTTGTGTAAACGACTCATAGCGTGAGTTTTCCAGCCTGAGAGTTATAGTTTAATCCCAAGTTTTTCTCAAGCAGTAACGGTCTAAACGGCATTTAATCAGGCCTGCCCCAGAGAGCCTACCGTTGTTTGCCTGAGGAAGTTTCCATTCACTCAACGGGTGAATGGAACAACTGAAACTACTGGATATAATATCACAAGAAAGCTGTTAAAGAAAGCCTGGAGTTCAGGGGGGAAGTAGCAGAGGGACAGCCACCGACTCAAAGGCGCTGATTCCGAACTGTAATGTAAAATTTATAAAGTCACTGAGGTAAACAGAACATAAATAGAAACTTTTCTCCAACGCCTGAAGGAGTTTTTCCCATAATCCTTAACGTTTCAATGTCCTCAACATAAAAAAAAAAGGAAATTATTACTATATATATGTATTTATATATATATAATATATAACTTATTCATTGTATATCTTAGATAAAGATATACATTTTTGTCAAGCATGTTTTAAACGGCAAACAGATATAAAAAATTGGACTTTCATGAACAATGTTCAGTTTTAATTATCCAAAAAACATGCAATATAGGTGAATTGGTGACAATTAAATTGCCGTAGGAGTGAATTTGGGTGTGAGTGGGTGTCTGACCCTGTGATGGCTGTACCTCTGGCTCAATGTCAGCTGGGATAGGCTCAGGCCCCTGCGACCTGAAACAGGATAACTGGTAACGGATAATGAATGAATGCCATAAACTGCCCCAAATAGGACTTTCTCAATGCCTATTCCTTGGTGCCCCTTTGACATATGGGGTCTTCCACATGTCCTCGTAATAATTAATTGTTCCATTGGATTATCAGTAGATAATCTAATGTTTATGCTCCAATTGAAGACGATCCAGATTATATTTATTTTATGATGAAGAGGAAGCATTCAACTATTTAAATGAGACCCTTTCATCCCCGGCATTAGAAAGGTTTGGTATTAGAGAGTCGTTCATTAGATGGATTAAAACTAGTACAATTCACCCAGAGCATCAGTCTGGGTGAATTGTACCAGGTCTGTGGTACTGCAACTACTGTCATTCATTTTCTTTATAGAACCTCTAGCTGCCACGATTAGCCAAGACACTCCCAAACCAGAATAACAAGAACACAGTTATTGCCACGACTCCGGAATCTTGCTGGATTACCCACTAAGGTAATTTGGAACAACCTGGAATTTGTCATCAACAGGCTCCCCTATTTAATATATGTAGTTTTGGAAGGGACACTGTAACTCAAAGCCCCCTTGAGTGCTGCCCATGTCTCATCCAGAAGACACAATACTACAGGAAAAAAAAAAGCAGTTCTTTTCACTCCATCTGAAATAAGCGTCCTTGTTCTCCCACTTTTTGATCGCCTCATTGTTCTACCGCAGCTTGTGGTCACAGTCCCCACATACTGAGCTTGCTGTCTCTCCCTCTCTGATTCTGTACAGCTACTCACTCCAGCAGAGGCCTGAACGAACAAGATTACATTCAGAATGCTAACACCGCTGACCTAAACCCCTCTGAAAGCTGATGCCTCCGAGAGTGAGACCTTTGTCTGACGAGGGTTCGATGCAAGATATAAAGAGATGAATAACGTGGATGCGTCGCCTGACAAAGGACGGTTCTGTCCCTCGAGACGAGCCCCTCACACTTACAAACACCGGAAACGACCAAATGTGCCGGCATTCATCCGTGATGCATTTGGCAACCCTGCTCTCCACACGGGAGCTGGGGACGCCAACTTATCACCACTTGCTGCAGGATTGTCTCCTGACAGGCGGCGTTACACGCAGGAGAGAAGGAGGGCTGGACAAAGGGGTGATGAATAAACAAGACCCCGGAGGGAGGGGGTGCAAATGTCCTCTTTGCATTTTGGGCGAGCGAGAGAAAAAGGGAGCAATCGAGGAGACAGATGGATGGAGATGGGGAACAGACAAAGAGAGAAAAACTGAGACATCCCACTGTGGACTCCTGCCGCTCTGTGGCCTCAGGTTGCCAGGGTTGCCTTGGCGACCGGATGACCTGATAGAAGCCTGAACATTTGATTGAGGTGAGAGATCGAAAGAGAGAAAGGGACTTCAATGAGGAGAATGTGAAGAAGAGACGGAAGCCAAGAGGAGCACCTCCAGAACCCGCTTCAATCACCAGTTATGTCAAATCCGTTCGAGACGTCCATCCATCGTTATTTAGAAACAAGGAAGAGAGTATTAATTAATGAAACGCCATACGCTGCTGCCAAATGCCCATGATTCCCCGGCTCCCCTGATCATCTCCGCTGATGCCGAGGCAGAAGCTTCAGCGTTCTGTTGGAACCAACGTGACATTAATTATCGGTGTCTGTCATTAGCGGGGATAAATTATGAAGCTGATTTTCTGGGGTCCGCCAAAGTTTTCTCTCTCACAACGATCCTCGCGTGACAGAATGATGAATTCATACGCGAAAGATGTTTTAAGAAGTAACAGATGGATAATATATGAAGTGACATTAAAGAATGAATCCACTTCATCCGCTTCACCGACTTCTTTTAATCGGTATCATATAATAGAGAAAGTAGGGACGGCACTTTAAAGGTTTTGTTTCCTTTTCATCTACTGAGGGGGCGGGTACCAGAACAGAAAAAACTGATACTGAGGGATTTTTGCGTTTATAGATTGATTTAGCAGAAATGCGATGAAGATACTTCTCAAAACCATCAAGGAAGAAGATGGTGATTGCGTTCCTGCGTTCGTGTTTCAACAAATGGAGGATCAGACTGATTTCTTAAGCAAAAAAAGTAACGGAAAGTGAAACTTCGCCATAAAAGGAAACATGAAAACCCGACTTGTGGAGCCGTTGATGGTGATGGTGATGGTGAGGTTGATGGTGATGGTGATGGTGATGTCCTGTGATGGTGAGGCCCGTGCTGTCCTCCCCAATTTAACTCCAGGCTGATTTTTGGAGACAGTACATCACTTTCAATACAACTATTTCATTTCATACTGTGTTCATACTTGACAAAAGACAAATTTTCAGAATCAAAATTGTTATTTGATTGGTTGTAAAGAAGATAAAAACAAAAGAGGAAGTTTTACTTGGCATTGAAACAATTGTGGACCTTATTTTCTTATATTTATAACCCTGAAAAGTTGGGAATATCATGAAATTGCAATTGCCTCGTCCGCCTCCGCTGAAGAGCCTTCATGTTAACACGGTTTTATTCACATTTGTGCTTAACCATGTAAAGCGTCCTTGGGTCTCTTGAAAGTCTTTAAATAAATGTAAGTTGTTATTATTATTATTTGAAGGCCTCCGTAGGGTCTTGGATATATGGTCGGGGGCTGGGGGGATGAGCTGTAAAAGAAGTTAGAATCTGGAACTTCGATTCATGGAGTTATTGATGAGTTGTTGAATTGATGTAACAGTTTTATTCAGATTCTCTACATTTACATAGATTTTGTGGTTATATTGTTAACATAAGGTTCTATAGTCTCATCATTTAAAAGTTGTGCTCTCTGCCAAAGGTTATTAAATCCACTTAATGCTTCTTGAGGTTCAAGCTGAAGGTGATGAGAAATATATTCCCATTCCTTTTTATTCTGCCTTTTGGAAATGGAACAACTTCCATCTCTGCCGGTTCAAACGGAAGTTTAACTTCTTTTTCCTCTCCTCGTAGATAATTACGGAATGAATGCGGATAGAGAGATTATTTTTCTTCTTCTTCCGGTTAAAGCCGGTAGGATAGTAGATATCCGCTGCATGAACAAGACAAACTGACCCGTTCCAAAATGATATGTGACATGGTGGCGTTGGCGTCCACGATAATGGTGGGAGTCTTGTCGTCCCGTATTTCCTTCAGCAGAGGGGTCGGGTCCTGGCTGTCATCGAGCATGCGCACTGACAGAGTCTCCTTGGAGATGAGGAACTGCCTGAGGAGCTGCTCCAGGTTCAATAAGCCTGTAAGGAAAAGACACAAACAAGAAAAAACAGATTTTAAGTAAGAAGAAAAATTACATCCGGAAGGTTAAGCAACTTCAATCTGAGCGTAAAGACAGGTGACGAAACATAGATTTACTTAACAAACACTGTCCTACATTTTTTTTTATTAACTGTAACATAACTAGAATGAATCCATATAAATATTCCATGCAGAAGAAGTGACCATGGGGACACAAGTGTTTCAGAATAAGTCCTTCTAAATATTTATACTTAATTTTGTATTTTTTATTGTTTTTTTTTTCGTTACTAAATTTAAATATCAATCCTTAATATAACAATTTCAATGCTCCACTAACATGTCCTGTTTTTAACAGTAAAAACCAGCCCTGTCAGCATATTTTGAACAGTTTCATTTAAAACATCATTAATCGATTATCCACTTGTTAATCTTAATCAGCAAAGTTACAATTTCCATAACTGTAGGTGTATTTAATGTGTGTTCTTAAGTTAACCAATAAATCAATCAAATAAAACTGTCATGAAGATCTACTTTCAAATACGCAAAAAAAGAACCATAAGAGCCTGATGTGACAATTTCCTTTTTTCTGATTTCAGGAGTGTGTTCCGTGTGGTCGACTTGTTCTGCTTTACATCGCCCATATTTTTGATTTAAGGAGAAATCCATTATAGTCTGAGCTCTGATGGGGTTTAAAGGTACAGTGTGTAAAATGTAGTGGTGTTTGGTGTTAAAGTTCCTGATTTCAGCTTATCACATTAGATAGTAGATGAACTGACTTTATATATCAGCTCTGCTGTCTTCATCCAAGAATCTACGGTGGCCCTTAAGTGTCAAAATACAAGATTAGATCATATATATATATATATATATATATATATATATATATATATGCAAGGTAAACAGGAAGACTCGACTCCTGAAATCAACTCAGCAGGCTACCAGGGCTGTGCGGTGCTGGAGTGATCACCCTCAGTCTGCAACTGGAGGTCTAAGCAGGGATGGGGGTGGTGTAAAGCTCATGGCTCCACCCGACCCTTTCCATGCTGACCCACAGCCGGCAGGAGTGTGAACACTCTGGACCATCAGGTTATCCCTCACCTGCCCAGTTCAACCTGCTGGACCTCAACAATGATTCCACTGATGGCGAGGTTTCGCGCTCCGTTGCATTTTTCTTGTGTAACGTAGGGAAATACGATCTTCCATGGGTAAAAACACTAAACAAGAACAATGAATGTAGTATTCATCATCCTCTTCCTCTTATTCCTTCATCATCTTTCTGCTACTTCAACATGTAGACGGGAAAATCCTCCTCTGGAGCCAGGGTTCGGTTGGGGGTCTCCATGGAGGAAGAGCTGCTTCTCTCAATCATAAAAACAGTTGTGAATATTACATTCCATTTGTTTCATAGAGATACCCAGACATTTAACACACTGCACCTTTAAGCCTCGTAAAGCCGTCAGAAAATAAAGGGACATTTCAGCAGCGCCTCTCGTCCTCCAGCGAGGCAGAAGGTATTTTTCCCTCATCAGAGAATTGCCCACGTTCTCAGAACACTCTGCAGCAGTTCACATCTTACAGCCGCCACATACTCGCAGACTTTTAGAGGTTATGTCACAAACAGGAGGAAAAACTGATTTGTGCTGTTGTCGTATTGGTGTTAGTTCCGCTGGCCTCACCTTGGCGATCCGGCAGATCGTTTAACATTTCCCAATACTGGCAAGAGACTCACATCGGAAGGACAAAAGTTTTTGTTGGCTTGATATGCAGATATTCTATGCGATTGTTGCCGAGGCGACGACAAAGTTATCTGGTGTGGCGACCTTAAATGATCGAGATGACCCCCTCAGCGTTTCCTGCAGCACATTGACGCGGGATCAAGAACTACCCCAGTCACAAGCATCATGTCAAATATCTTCTGTAACTATATCTCAGTGTCTGCTCATCTGTGTGGCACCGCATCTCCCAGTCATTGTCTTTCCTCACACATCCAGTCCGTCCGGTTCTGCTCGGGGCATCAAATGCAATTTCATGTCAAGTATATGAGATCAGAGGGTGTACAGTACTCGCCGTGACAGGCTACAGAGAATCCAGACGTTCAGAAAGACTGACACAGAATAAAGGCTTATATTCTCTCTGGTGTTCTGGCTGAAGGATTCAAAGCAAAATCAGATTCTTTTATGTTTTTTCTACTGCGTCGTCTCGCTGCAGTGATGTTCCTTCGCTGTTTGCTCGAGTGGACAACTTTTAGGCAATTAGAAAACATGTTGCTCTTAATATTTTTTTCTTTGATTCCTTTATCCGGACTTGTCCCTCTATAGAGAAAATAAATCCTGTGTGTGTGTGTGTGTGTGTGTGTTTGTTTATCTGACATCATGAGGACCACACTAGAGACATTTTTTTGTCATACTCACTTGTTTTTTTTTATAATTCGGACAAATATTGGGTTTAGGTGGTACAATTTTCCTCAAATCAAACCATTTTCAATTATAAATTGATCCCAACCTATCAGGAATAACCATTTAATGTTTTCATGGGTTGGTACCACTTTATAATATGACTACTGTTATAAATGGTTTATAATCAGGTTATTAACATCTTATGAATCATTAATAAACTATTAGAAACAACTTACAATACACGATTCAGCGATCAATATAGGTTCACTATTTGGCAAGCTGCAGGTCACTCTAGCCTTTTTATGTCACGAGTTACAACAGCTTATAAAGTGTCAAAAACTTACTTAATAAACTAGTTATAAACCATTCATAAACCTGTTATTAGGGCAGTCTTATTGTAACATGGAGCATGTATGTTTATATAGTGCTTTCAGTTTTGAGACCACCTGTCATCGTGCAACGCCTTCAGCTAAAGGTCACCGGAAAAAGATGAAACCACTGGCATGAATGATGTTCAAGATAAACAAAACTCCCAAGACCAACATTATACACTTATACTATATTATACACTTATATTATACAGAATTGTTGGTGATTAAATAAATAACTGAAAGTATTTTCTTGCATTTAAAATCTTGGCCTCAAAAAAAGTAAAAGTCGTTCATCTTTTTGTACAGTGTAGCGCGCTTTGGTTTGGAAACTCAAACAGGTATTTCTAAAACCCTGAATGACCACCAGGGTCATTCCAGCACCTGCTGGGTTCATCATTACTGGTGCAACGAAGCTCGCTCAGCCACAACCGCCGGGCCGGGGCTTAAGTTACTCTGAATGAGGAATAATCAACGGTTGATCAGGCATGTAGTGGACAAAATTGAAGAGAGGCCCCTTAGATGTTTAGAATTGGTACATTTAAACACCCTACTTCTTTTCTGACACAAGAACTCACCTTCATCTGTGACTGACAGATGAACTCACCTTCATCTGTGACTGACAGATGAACTCACCTTCATCTGTCAGTCACAGATGAACTCACCTTCATCTGTGACTGACAGATGAAGGTGAGGGCTGACATTCACGCCAGTCAACCATTTACTTACCTTTGACATACCGTCACCACAGGGTGCCCTATTGTATAATGCCCACACACACACACAAACACACACACACATACACACGCACACACACACACACCCACACACACACACACACATACACACACACACACACACACACACACACACACACACACATACACACACACACACACACACACACACACACACACACACACACACATTAAACTGTGTTGTTTAATGCGATTGGTGATCCCATGAGAAATTGCCCATTTCCATTTCTATAATTCAATCAGATTCTCGCGTCTCTCTCCGTTTACCAAACAGCACATCTGCAGAACCTCTGGGACCACCCAGCAGGTCCAGAAAGTCGTCCACGCGGTCAGAATGTAGGGCAAGTGTTACAGCCCCGCACTCCGCCATCGATGCCGGGGGTCTTCTAGATTCTTGGCCGTCCTCATGTGTATGGCGCCTGTGGGCTCGACTCAACCTTCAGTCCTGCCTCCTCGGCCATGGCTGGGAAACATTCATGAATCGGATCGGACACGCTCTATTAGCCCGTCACTAGCCCTGGTGATTAATGAGGCCGGCACATGTGGAGGCGCCGGCTGTCAACCCACCGACTGACTGTGAGATCGGACAGAGCCTGGGCCGGAGCCAGAACTGAACGGGTTGTAGCTGATGCCAATGCAGAACACGGACCCTCACACATACACGAAAACACACACACACAAACACAGACACACACACACACAAACAAACACAGACACACACACAGACACACACACACAAACAAACACAGACACACACACAAACAAACACACACACACACAAACACACACACACACACACACACAAACAAACACAGACACACACACACACACACAAACAAACACACACACACACAAACACACACACACACAAACAAACACACACACACACACAAACAAACACACACACACACAGGCAAGCTGCCATTTGCAGAATCTTCTATTGAATGGTGTGACCCACATGAGAGGAGCAGCCAATACCGCCATGTCAACTATTGGGCGTCCTCTCCCTGTAGAACAGAATATATGATTTCATTGTGTTCACTGGCCACATGCCTCCTCTCTCCTCCTCTCTCCTCCTCTCTCCTCTTCTCTTCTCTTCTCTCCTCTCCTCTCTCCACTCCTTCCTCCTCCTCTTCTCTCCTCTCCTCTCATTTACTTCGCTTTCCTTTCCTTTCCTTTCCTTCCCTTCCCTTCCCTATCGCCTCCTCTCCTGTCTTGTCCTTTCCTTTCCTTTTTATCCTTCCCTTTCCTCTCCTCCTTCTTTCCTTTATTTTCCTCTCCTTTCTTTTGCCCTCCCCTCCTTTCCTTTCAATCCCCTCTCCTAATGTTTCCTCTCCTTTCTGTCTTTTGAATTCATTTCCTTTAACCTACTCGTTTGTCCTTTCCATTCCTTTTATTTTCCTTTCCTATCCCCTCCTCCTTTACCTTTATTTGCCTTTCCTTTTCATTCCTCTTCCCACCTTTCCTTTTCTGTATTTGCCTCTCATCTTCTCTCTTCTTTCCTCTGCCCTGCTCTCCTCTCCTCTTCTGCCTTTTTCTCTTCCTTGCTTTCCTTTCTTTTCCTCCCCGGTCCTTTCCATTTTCTCTCCTTTCTTCTCCTCTACTCTCCTATCAGATTCCCCCTGGTATCTTTTATCGATCTCGCTCTCAATCCCTGCTGATTTAATTTCTCGTTCATCTCATTTAATTCCGTCTCTCTCGCTCTCTCTCTCTCTCTCTCTGCCTCTCCGTCTCTCTCTCTCTCTCTCTCTCTCACACTCACCTCTCTGTCTCTCTCTCTCTCTCTCTCTCTCTCACACTCACCTCTCTCTCTCTCTCTCTCTCTCACCTCTCTCTCTCACACTCACTTCTCTCTCTCTCTCTCTCTCTCTCACCTCTCTGGCCACAGCCACACAGAGAAGGGAAGAAGAGCAAAGATAAAACCAGTTTTTGTCCTTTTAAAGTTGGAGGCTGCCTAAACGTTGGCTTGTTATCACGGTTCCCAGCAGAGCTGCATTAATCAACTCTCTGCAGAAGAAATTTTACAGAAACAGGATCTGAGCTCTGAACTGGAAGAACGGCTGTCAGGTGGAGGAGCACCTCCGAGGCAAAACAAGCCAGAATATATTTTGGCCACGGCAGGTTTGATGGTTTGAGTCGAGGAGTCTGGGATAAAATACAATGAAACAAACAACATTTTGAATAAAGTCTTCCCGGCAACGTTTTCATTATTCTGCGTAAATCATTGGTGTCTTTGGCAAAACTGGACAAAAAAAGGTTTTTAAAGGAGAAATGGAAACAACTCGTCTTTAAGGCGATGAATGAAAGTAAAGTCAAGAGGCCGTCGGAGGCTGAAGCACGAAGAGACGAGTCAGGCCTGGTGGGTGGAGACGGCGGCTCATTGACATCTGTGGGAGTCTGATACTTGTCGATGTCTCAAGTCTATTTCCTCGCTTCAAAGCCTGGCGCTGATTAGGAGAAAAGGTTAGAGGGTGACTCCCGGGGTCATGACGCCGTCGTCTAGGGGTTTGTAATTACTGCTTGTTGGATGAACTGGTCATGATTTAATCTCCCTCTCCTATTTACCAAAATAACTTCAATCACGGAACTTTTGTTCTTCTAGGGTCAATCCGGTTAATCTCTCCAGAATCTTGACAGGGAGACAGAAAGATCAACGTCCTCGTGTCGTTTGTCTGTTTAAAAGACGCCTTCTGATCATTTAATGAGTCTCTTAAAGGACTTGACAGTAAACGGATCTCCTTCAGGGCTGAAGGCGTCGGCGACGGAGTTCTGGGCTGCGGCAGTCGGAGGTCATCACGGGGTGAGACGTCGAGAAGAACCGGCTCAGCCGTCAGAACGGTGGGCATATATGTGACAAGCCTCTGTGTGCTCACACGTGTTAGAGGATATTAGATGATAAGAAGAAGAAAAAAGTTTTCTCGTTATTGCAGAAACAGAAAAGCCACGTGAGTCTTCTCACCTCAGCGGACTCCTCACCGGGTTCTACCTCGTGTTAGATTTTCATTTAACACTGAATTATGTCACAGCCAGAGGTTGTAGTTTTTGCATTTAGCTCCCATAGTGGACATATGTGCTACTCAACTGTCCTCTTTGTAGGGTCAGAATCCCAGAGTCATGATTATAACTGTGTGTTTTTATGGTTTCAAACTGCTGCTTGTTCCATCTGTGTTCTTATACTTATACTTCTTTTAACCCTTGCTGCAGCACAAATGACCTCTTTAATGAACCTGATACTAAAATCACCCACGAAAACCCTGTAGAATCAAATGAACTTTGTTTTTTGAGGGAATTCACTGACTCTTTTGTTTGGTTTAACTATAATTTAAACATATTAGAGCTTTTTTTTTTATCCAAAAGGTATCAGGTGAGGATTGAAATATTGGCATTTTTTTTGTGGTCAATCAAAGATTACTCAAACATAGTAACGGCTACAATGTTACTGGAGCTTTTTTAAGTTTATTACATCCCTGAAAATCGGGCATTCTCCGCCACAACACGTCCTTTGTGTTAAAGATATAACCCAAAAACTATTACATGCATCATTTTCATATTTTATACCCACATAGACCCTAGTACGAGGAAGAACTGGATTGATGTTGGGAAGATTGGTTCTGACAGTAGGGGGAGCTTGATCATCAAAAGTTTTTGGACCCATAAATTATCAAGCGTTGGTCAGATTTAGTCCAGATGTGGTGCTTATGAACGACTCGAGGGCGTCGATCTATTATACTTCTTACTTTAATGAAAAAGCTCATATTTTACTCACTAGGTGGAGTGAGTTTGCGATGCGTCCCAAGTCAGAACCGTACGATCGGAATCCGTTTGACTTTGACGTCATCTTCCGTCGACATTCGTCACAAAGCTGCTCCAGCGGGAGAAAACGCCACAACAAAGACTTTCACTAAAAAAGGAAAGCGCTCAAACTAACATTATTGGCCTTCTGTCTTCCGCATTGACGTAAGCGAGCCGCGTGCGACGTCTTTCTTACCGTTCTGCTGCTCATGCGGCTCAGAGCTTTGTTTTTTTAAAAAGTTTGTTTGGCCTTATGGTTTTATGGATGTGTCTCGTCGTCTCATCTTCTGAGTTTCCATTTTTGTCCCTGTTTCTCAAAGAAGTTCTGAAGGCGCTATAAACAACAAAGTTAATGATTGTCATCACTCACAGTCAGCCTGCGCACAGATGAGGCAGGCGGCGCTGCTGTTGAAGAAGGTGAGGAGGCCGGCCACAGCCAGACTGATGTCGGTGTTGGTCGGTCTCAGGTCCAGAGTGGTGAACCGGGGGAACTGAACCTTCAGAATGTCCTCAGGAGCCACCTTCACGTAGGGCACCTGCACAGAGACGTGAACGTCAGGCTATCAGCTGCAGACGTCTGCAGACAGGATCACCGTGAGAGGAGGGGAGAAAAAACAAGGCAAAATGTTTGTGTGTGTGTGTGTGTGTGTGTGTGTGTGTGTGTGTGTGTGTATGTGTGTGTGAGAGAGAGAGAGAGAGAGAGAGAGAGACCTGCTGAATAAAAGAATTATGATGTCAGGAGACAGAAGGCAGAAGAAAAAACTGGTTTAATCTGTTATGATAAATTAGGGGTACGGATAACCCGGCGGTCTGTGAGGGTCTGCATACTCAGAATACCCATAATATTTTTCTGTGACTGAACTGACTAACAAGAATGCTTCTAAAAACATATTTGCCCCCTCCCCCCAACAAAAACAAGATAGAAGACATATTTTTACTTGTCTGACTGTGGAAGAACACGGCGCTGAGTTTCATGTGACACAGACACACACACACACACACACACACACACACACACACACACACACACACACACACACACACACGAAGCGATTGTTAGTGATTCTTAATATATATATATATATATTTTGACTAATTCTGACATTTCGTTGTTATAAATATTGACCTTTTCTTAATTCTCCGTCTCTCCTCATTGAAATACTGTGAACTCATTCAAAAGGGTTTATTTAATACTTTTTTATACTCCCATATAAACCCCAGGATTTCAAATTTGCAGCGCGCCTTTAAAAGCATCTCCAATAAACTCCAATGCAGTTAAGATTGCTGGGAATCTCTTGGCTGTTTGTGGCATTTGAAATGTTTCATTATATTCACTACTTTTAGGTTTAGGTTCAGACTTTTCTGCTTTTCCTTCTTTTTCTTTCAGACCGGGAAGAAAATAATAATAATAATAATTTGAAAACCATATCTATGTATCCATATATACGTTTTTGCTCATTTATAATCCCTACTTTGGTAATTAGACGGAATAATACAGTATATGCAGGGGGGAAATCGCCTTCAGGACGATACGCATGTGTAATGAGCCAATATGTTTTACCGTTAGCCCGAAGAAACAGATCAAAAACAAGTATTAAGTGAAAGAAAGCCAGTCAAGCGTTCAGTAGGAATCAATAAATACACAATTTTTTCCAACCCAGCCCCATTGTGAGGTGTAGAATTTTCTGAGAGATTGATTGCCTTGTTTTCGCAGCATTGATTTGTTTGCTATACAAATATCTGTATTCCTCCGCTGCTGCTAATGAATTCATCGTTCTGTTCCACCTCTGCTGTACCGACAGGTGCGTCTGACAGACGCTCGTCTCTGAGACACCGTAACGCTTTCATGTCCTTCCCAAGGAAAAAAAAATTATCGAAATTTTTTTTGCATATTTTATTTCTTTTTGGCATTTAATAATAGAATATTTTTGACAGTGTCAATAAAACATAAAATGACAAATAATTTGGTTTAGCTTGTTTTTAACTAGCAATTATATTCCCGAAATGTTAGGAATCGTCATCGCTGCCGGGTCCGCCGCCGCTGCAGATCATTCGTCTTAACGCGATAACTTGAAAAACTATTTCATGAATGAATTTTTTCTCCAAATATTTTCGGTCATAATTCGAAGGATATATAAATCTTGTAAGTATCATATTTTACTCAAGCACTTCCTATTTTACTCAATAGGGGGAGTTTTTTTCATTGAAAATTTTTTTTTTCTGTACATAGCTCAAAACCAATCCATGGATCATTTTCAAATTTTAAGATCACATTGATCTTCATGTGAGGAAGAACTGGATCAATTTGTATTGGACGACAGTGTAGGTCTAGCTTATAAAATTATTTCAAGGAGAAATTTAGCACTTCATGGAAAAATAGTCAGTTTTAATTAGATTCGCTCAACCTTTCGGGGAATTATTTCTTTATAAAAGTACTTGAACCTTATTGGGCTATTTATTTGGTTGTATCAAGTAACATAATTCTGCTTATGTAGTATTCACACCCACTTTCGTAATAGCCATGGTTAACATGTGGTGTCCCCCAGGGCTCCATCCATGGCCCCTTACTCTTCAACACATACATGCTGCCACTGGGTGACTTTATATACAGGTTTTGTCATGTATTGTCAGACATTTTACAATAAGAAGTAGTGAGTCACAAGGGCTGAGTGGACTTTGCGGGCTTCACAAAGTACAAATCAAAACGCGGACAGAATTTATCGGAAAGTCATAAATTACATTCCACTTTTTTCTATGAACCCAAATCTTCGATCAAGTTTGCAATGATGCCGGGGCTTAGACTCGGGCGAGGGGGAGTGTGGAAGAGTAGGGTCAGCTGGCCATATGTGTAGTGGAACTCAGTGGGGCTTGAAGGCGATGTGGAAGGTCATACTTGGAGGAGTAAGGATGGGAACCTCTTCATCATGGCAGATTGCCTGTCCGTTTGACTCCCAGCACCATACATACATCCCTTGATTGGTTTTCCATCCCTGCTCATCAGGGTGCAGTGGAGTCCCCGGGTATCTGGACGGAGGGAGGTGGCGCCACTGCTGACGGACCCCCAGAACGCCACTCATCCTCAAAACCAAGGTTACAGACATAAAGCCCACCTGGGAAATGTAGCCCCATTCAGCGATGCCCTTCATCTTCTCGTCACTTCTTTACACGATTTCCCACTACGTTTTTTTGTGTTTCTGTCTCTTTAGCTGCTGCTCGTCTGCGAAACCCCAGACTGTTTACTCTTTTTTCTCCTTTCTATACATTCTCTCTCTCTGCTTCACAGCACAGCAGACTTTCACCAACAAACTCAACTAGCTTGGAAACCTGACACACTTTGATAAGCTGCATCGGGGACAGCAAGGGACTTATAAAACTACTTGTACAATAATACATTTCTTTTCCAACAGTAAACAACTTGACTTTTTCAATATAAATAGTCTGTTGAATCTTGCGGGTTGAAATGCTGGAATCTACCAGGAATTTCAATCAGGAGAAGTGGTGAATGAAGTAAAAAAGAAAGTTTAGAGCCACCTTGGAGTCTGGATTATGGTGGTGGTGGCTGATGACTCTGCTGAGATTAATGAATTAATGGATGAGGTTCATGGATCTGCGAGGACTGGACACAGATGTGGAGGTAAACCAGTTTTCTGGTGCGTAAACCAGCAACATGAATAGATGGATTGAGAGAATGATAGTGGCTGATGACGATATGCTAATGATGAAGATGGGTCACCATGATTGGGTAGAAGGGGCCGGCTGATAAGCACAGCTGATACTAATTGATGCCTGACACTAGGTGGGGGCATTTAATACATCTATTCTAGTGGGATGATTGTTTCTGCTGCTGGAATCACTAGTGGACTCATGCAGTGGAACGTTTTGATTCAAAATGTGAGTTAAAACAGGCAGCAGAAAGAATCGATCTGGCGCAAGAAACAACTTGACAACAAGTTGTCACCAAGGTCAGTTCCCAGAGTTCCTATCTGCGGCCAACAGCGAGTATCAGTCACTCTGCTGGTCGAGTCATGCCGAAAACAAAAACGGGAAATTCTTTCCTTCATGTCGGTTTTGGAGGACGCGGCCTCAAAAACTCTGTGAACATCCGTCACGTCCAGTTTAACTTTGTGGAGGCGGGCAAGGTTACGCCGCCGTCCTGAGAACTAATCCTCTGAGACTCACTGACCAGCAAACCTGGACCTCCTGTCACAGAAGAAGACTTGTGGATTCACTCTGATGCTAATCTTTGTTGTGGTTTATGGTAATTAATGAAGTCGTTAGCATATTGATTAGCTTCAATGATAATAGGCTGAGCAGAAACGGAATGGGTGGCTCGTTTTGACGAACCCGCAGAGAATCGTCACCCGACAAACGTCCGTGTTTGAAAAAAAACCCCATCAGGATCACGACTAAACATGAGTCATATTCTTGAATTGCTTAAATGATTTATTTGAATGCCAATTACATTCATATTATGTTATTTTTATGATAAAATGAAGAGAAATGTGTTACATGTTACACAATTTGATTTATGATGAACACCTACAAAATAAAGTGTGAAATCTCACTGAATTCTGACCAGTTTTCCTGAGGGAGATGAAGGTAGACTCTTCCTCGTTCAATACGGACGGACAGATAGCGCGAATGAAATGTTAACGGATTGATCATTTATCCGCTTTAGGTTCTTAGACTCTGACAGCCGCTGACAGAAAGTGAATTCAGCAAACATACGTCCCCGTTTAAGGAAACAGGAAGTGACATATTTATAGAATAGTTAGAATCAGAGCCGACCACATGGATGCTGACCTCGAGTTCAACGGATGGATAACGTGATCTAATGTCCATTTCCTGTTACACTTTGTTGTTTAAAAAAAATGATTACGATATTATAAGTTCAGATATCAACTTTAACTTTATTTGTTTCCAGCACTTTTCAAAAATACTGTCGCAAAACGCTTTAAAATGAAACATGACCCAAATAAAGATACGGAGAACAAAACAGAGAAATATAGGGAATAAAACAGAAAAATATAGAAAAATAAAAGATTAAGGATAAAATAGTACGATATAACAGGAGATATAAGAACATAGATTAAAAGTTGAAGAAAAAAAAAATCAAAGAACATCAGATAAAATAAAATAAATAGCTAAAAGCCTCACAGCTCAAGTAAAAAAAAGGGAAAGACTTTCCATAAAAGTAAGTTTTGAGGCGAGACTTAAACAGCGACACTGACTCAGATTCCCTTATTTCCTCAGGCGGATCGTTCCAGAGTCTTTGGGTTCTGATGACAAACGCTCTGTCCCCTTCGGTCGCTGTCCTGGACTCTGGAACGTAAGGGACGTATCTCCTTAGGCAGATCCTCTGCCTAAGGATCTGAAACAACGCAAAGGTTCTTACGGAACAAGCCTTCAAGGTAATCAACAAAATCTTCAAATCAATCCTCAAACAAACAGGGAGGCAGAGCAGCGAAGCTAAAACAGTGCCGATGTGATCCCGGATCTTTGTCCTGGTTAAAAGCTTCATGGTAGTTGAGAGTGATAGTTGAGAGTGATAGTTGAGAGTGATAGTTGAGAGTGAGACCTCAATGCTCTTTGGATGAGCAAATATTAAAGGTCAAGTGTCAAAAGCTGTGAACTAAAGTCAAGCTGAACGTTATTTGGTAATTGGTTAAAAGACAGAAACACACTCTTTCTGCATTTTCTTCCTTTTTCTCTCTCATACACACACACACACACACACACACACACACACGCACACACACTAAGAAAATGTCATGTGTCATCTGCATACACATAAAACTGGACCAATTAGTGTATAGAATGTAAAACAGCGGTGGTTCCTGGGCTTTTGGGCAATTTGGGTACAGGGAGGTCCGTTAAACCCCCAAGAAGAAGAGGAAGAGGTAATAGAAGTATTGAAGAAAGTCAGAGGCAGGCAGTAACACGACTAAAAGGATGAGAACGGCTTTTAAACCACAAAGAAGCAGAAGAAGACGAGGCTCACACATT
Source organism: Lophius piscatorius (assembly GCA_009660295.1). Classification (NCBI taxonomy): domain Eukaryota; kingdom Metazoa; phylum Chordata; class Actinopteri; order Lophiiformes; family Lophiidae; genus Lophius; species Lophius piscatorius. Next base: position 83,576 of record VRLP01001970.1, on the reverse strand, counting down.
TGCGGAGCAGCTGTGTTTGTGACTCTGGGGATAATGAAGCTGAATTAAATCTGAATAATTGTCCATTAAATCCACAAAAAAAAAGAAGCTTGGATTCACTGTCAGAAACACTAATTTGGTGTTCAGCCACATTATTGAGTGAACTATTAGAATCCACAACACCGGCCAGAATCGTTTCAAGGTCAACGTCGGCGGCGTGACTTCAACACCTCTCTCTTTTGCCCAGTATTAACAAAAACCTTCATCCAAAAGAGGTGAAACCTCAGAGAGAACGTTCTTCAACGCAACCTTACGTCAGACAAGCGAACATTTTGGCCTCCTTGAAATGGAGGTGTAATTATTTGCAGGTACCAGCCGTGTTATGTTCCTGAGTTCTCGTGACCAGGTGAAGTTTTAACAGACCCGCCTTGTTGCTAGCGGGTCAGGTGACGTACCGGTTTTATGAGGATGAATGTTTGTAAAGATTGAAGAGATTAAAATCCACTATAATCCAACTTTCACTGCGTCTCCAGTCTCTAACGACGGTGGTTACATCCTGGCCTCGGAGGATGAGGAGATAAAAACCCATCAAGTCTCCTTGTGTGAATATAGATGGAGAGATAGAAGGATGACTTATTAATCCCCGGGTGAAAATCAAGTTGCTATGGCAACCTGCGCAGAAAAACACGATTAAGAAAACACACACAAAGCAGAAGGAATGGCTAAAAATATAGAGTTAGTACAAAAAGGATGATGAGGCAGAGGCTGAAATATCACAAAAAATAATCTTTAAAAACCTCCTGATATAATGTTCAAAGAGTAAATGTATTATAATGATGATATTTATATACATATTCACCGTTAACAGCCTTTTAAACCTCACAGTTTACCGGTAAAATGGATATTTTCCATTTAATGTCATATTCATTGTATTCATTATTAGACTCAGGCTGTTATTAAAGCATTAGGATCATTTTAACTGCGAGCAGAAAACGTATGACAAAAATACGTCCAGCCTGTCAACGACAAATTCAAAGCAGTGTAAATAGGTTTTAATTACACCCTAATTATAGAGAGATATGTAATCCTTTTCTCAATAGCGTATTTTTAATTAATGGGAATGTCTTCTGGTAATGATGAAATTACTGCAAGACATCTCATATAATTATAAACACCCATATCATAAAACAATACATATATAGAGGACGATTAGAGTAGTGTATAAAAGTCTGTTTAATAATATTGCAATTGAAATAATAATAATTGTGGAATTAATAAGGGGGGGTTCATAAAATCACCAGGTTTTTATAAGCTGGGTTTAACAGTCCAATCCCTCATCCCTCGTCCCTCATCCCTCGTCCCTCGTCCCTCATCCCTCGTCCCTCATCCCTCGTCCCTCATCCCTCGTCCCTCGTCCCTCATCCCTCCTGGATGACAGCTGTGTCAGGTTCCGTCTCGCCAGCTGTCACTCAGGCAGAGTTAGCAGGTTTGATTCTACAAACATCGATTCAATCTCTATAACTACCTATAAACTTAATATATGGAGTATGTGTGCGGTAAACGTTTAGTTCTCTACATATGTGAGTAAAAAAGACCCCGTCCCCTGAAGCCCCTATAATTATTTACCGTAACATGGAGGGAACCCAGTTTTACCTTTTCCATACGGCTCAACCACAAAAAGCTTTTTTTTTCGCCGTGGATATGTGTTCTCTCCCGTTGTGTGACAGAAAGTCTGGCAGCTCCGCAGACAGAAGTTTGACAAGCGTTTAATGAGGATGCTCTCGCAGGACCCCCGCAACACACACACACACACACACACACACACACACTCACACAGAATCATTGAGCAGTTAGAAAAGGAGGCTCCTTGTTCGGCAGTGAAACTCCAACTAAATAGAATTTGCATGTGAGTTCTTCCTCAATTACACTGAGATCATTCTCTGGTCTGCTTCAAGATTCAAGATTAACTTTATCGTCATTCGGACTATCCAGCAGATGGTATATCTGTACATGAGGCGACTGGATTCTGAACAGGAGCAGGATTTTTTTTTTAACTAGTCAGCCGCAATATTCCTAAAGGAGGCAGCAGAACTGAATAAAATGAAAAAAGTACAATTTCCAACAGCCGAGTCAGTGATTCCGTGAGGCTTACTGGTTTTTCATTCTTTTGTTCCAGCTGATAACCTTCGCTTCAACACGAAACTCACATTTTTATCCAAGAAGAGAGACTTGACCAGGCATTAGCCACGAAATGCAAAAGTTAATTTCCCTCCGCCCGGTCCAATAAGCTCTCGCTTGTCTCGGTTGTTGAACTTACGAGCGCCTGAGTCTTTCTACTACCTGCACAGTCTGGACCTATGGAGGGTCTGCAAGGAAACGGTGGAGAGGAGTGGGTGGATGTTCAGTAGCATCATACAGCCAGGAGAGATATTAAAATGAGAAACTGCTCGTACATCTTGGACAACATTCTGAGAAGACTTTTATTCTTTGGTCCGTGCTTGAGCTTCATGTCGATCTTTAATCGAGTCTGTCCAATGTTCTGGTACCACCAGCTGGTCTGGGAACCCGGTTGTCCGGTGGAAAACCCAGATATTCAGTCCTGTTAAAGCTGCAGAGATTATCCTGGGGACTCCTTCATCCCTCACCTCTAAGACATTTAGAGTCGTCAGCTCTGCCTCAGGCTGAGAATATTCTTCTATCAGAACCTTTATATGTGTTCTGTGCTGATGAAGATGTGGGAGGAGCCGGATCACCCACACTTAACATCGCTCCCCTGTTTCACCATCATTCAGACCTCCAATCACGTTCTGCTAACGACCCACACGATGACCCGATAATAGAGACAGCGGCGCCCGTAATGACTCGCATTAGTGATTTGTGGTTGGGCGTATTCTTTTAGCCTAACGACTTCTTTCTGTCTCAAACCCCCGGCTGGAGGTTAAACACCTGACAGCCCACCAGTCAGTTGGAGCTGAGGAAGGATGAGAGGTGAAATGACTTCAACTTTAAACTAGTCCCATGATGTCACCCCCCAACAGCAAGGGTAAATGTCCAAGAATCCCCCGATCCCCAGTGTTGTACAAGCCGAGGTCATTTTGGACTTAATCGGACCACCGGTTAGGAAGTCATGTTTAAAAACTGGAATTTTTTCTAAGAATTTCTAAATAATTCCCCTGGGTGAGTTAAATATGAACTATTAGAGTAAAATATGAAATATAAAAGATAAATATCCTCATGTCAATTCATATGAAATAAATTTGGACTAAATCTGATAAACGGTGAAGAATTTATGTCTGAAAAACAGTGTTTTTCAAAAAAAAACAGAAGCTCCCCCTTGTGGTGAGTATATGAGCAATTGGAGTAAAATATGATTTATACCACATAGATCTCCTGGAGTCGATTCAAATGCACCAAATTTGGACAAATTAGTTGAGAAAATTTGGTCCGAAAACCTTTGTAGCTATAGCCCCCCCTAGTGTCGTAAATATGCAGCTGACCATTTTGCCTGGATCGGCTGGAGGCTCAAAGATTTCACTTCAGATGAAAAGGTCTGACTACTATCTGCAAGTTTGTCTACTTAATGTGTATTTATGTTTTCTTTACATCAAAACAACTAAATTGTTGCATCTTAACATTTCAAACAAGAGAGGTAACGTAATAGTAATGGGTTTAAGGATTACATAATCGCGGCCACTAAGTGAAACGTTCACCATGATTGGATGGTGAAGCGCTTAATGAAGCCGAATGTCGACATTTGCGAAAAAAATTATCCATCAATGGTTGATTTTCTAATCTTACTCCCTTTTATTCAACCTAGTTCCGTGAGACCGGTTGACATGATTGAGAAAATGTGAGGTTTTCTTTTCTTGGAGCATTTTCTCGTATTGCTGCAGAAAAACGTTAGCATTGATTGGGCGATCACTTAGAGTACGACCTAAGTGGCAGAAAGACTGAACCGTCCTTCGGAACACTTTGTACCGCCGCCAGGCTGACGGCAGCCTTTCAGTCTCAATGAGCCGAACACAAGGTCAGGAGGTTTGTTAAGAATCAGAACGTGGGCTTAGCTAATCAGTTTGGAGGCCATCAGTCTTAAAAGAAATAATAATAATAATAATAATAATAAGGAAAAAGAAAAAAACGCCTGGCTGTGGGAATCCTCCTGGAAGCCAGAAAAAAATGATATTGGCGAGCGAGCGTTGGGAACAGATGCAGTGAGACGTTGACCATCAGTCAGCGAGTGAGATGCCATGGCTGGAAATAGTGGAGTGGAGTTGGCAAGAATGGGAAAGAAGAGTGCCAGGAAAGGAAGGGAAGCAGGTGGGAGTCTATTATTTGTACTTGATCCCCTTTTAGACCCAAAAAGGTTGAAGGAAACACCAGCTGTTGGTGTACGGAAAAAGAAAATCCCAAAAGCATCTGGAGAGAGAAGAGACACCGGTGTTAGGAGGGAGTGGAACCTTCACCCCCAGCTCAGCCCGGTTTCAGGCCTCACAGCCGCGTTCCCATGTTTGCGGTGGGAATAATCCCCCATCAGTCGTCTGCAGTGAGAGCAGAGGCAGAGCGGGGGAAATAAATGAAGTGTCTCGCCGATCCCACGGTGCCTTTTAGGGGAGGGGAACATTGACCACGAGATCTCTATCTCATTGATCAGCCGGTTCAGAGAGAGAAAAGTTCCTTTACTCCAGAGAGGCATGTTCTCCTTCCTATTGGCCTAATTTAAAGCCAACACACACAGAAAGACAGAAAAGCTTTTAAACTCCCCTGTTGCTTTACCAGTTTGAGGGGGGGGGGGAGATAGTACTAATTTGATCCTTGGGACCGTGACAAACCACCAACCTGATTAATTTAAGTAACATTTAGTAGTAATTACCGCCTTAAATGCTTACTGGATTCCTAGTTGTGGATGGAAAATGGATGTGCAGCTTCACTTCTATAGGGGTAAGTGTTGTATTTACTCATCTTAAATCTTTAAGATGAGTATAAACTCTATACACATACAATCATTTGCGGAAGCCGGCGATTGGTGTGCTCCAACTGTATGGTCCGATCGTCACGCACGACTTTAGAGCTCACACAGCAGGCTAGCTACATGCTAACAAGATGGTAACGACAAACCTTGATACCTTTTTCCAACTTGTGTGCCGAAACCATTAAGAAATGTGTCTCCGGCGTATTTGGTGTCCAGGGCGCCATGGAGACAAAGAGGACTGGCGGTAAATTAGCTCAACTGGCGTAAACTTGATAGCTAGCACTGCTCTGAAGGGAAATTTCTCTTTCTTCCTTGCTGCTCAGTTGCTTCCAGCCACAAACTGTACTTCCTACTTTCACTACTTGTTTTTTTATTATTCACACCCATGTCGCCATGGTAACTGTAGACACTCTGTAGCCACTTAGCACGGGCGTAATGAAAAAAAATACGCTGACGTAAGGTGATCGAGTTGTGGCTCTGCTTTAAGTGTCCGAAAGCCTGATTGGGCCGACATGTCGGAAAACCATCCAATTGGCCGAGGGTCATACGTTAGCTGCTGATTGGCCCTCATGCCCCCCTTTACACTAAATCCAACATGTAAGATTGGGCCCTAAACGCTCTCAGATCATACAGTGAATGCCCAACTTCTCTACACACCAGCTGGTCGACAAATCTTACAGAACCGGGCCCTCCGAGCGGAACACAGCGTTTTTGTTGCCGAGACAAAAGCTTCCAGTGTTTTTCGAGGAGTTTGGGTTCATAGTGTGGAAAGAAGACTGCATTCATTCAGTGAGCAGCTGGTGTGAAGCTGGGTAATATCTGCTGAGTACCGTGTCCAACCAGCCGAGACTGAGAAGACCTGGTTCTGAGAAGACCTGGTTCTTGACACAGCTGGCTTAGATGAAACAAAAACCCAACGCTTACATGGTGTGGAATCCTTTCTCATATCCCGGATCAACAACCGTCTCCTACGTTGAAATCTATTGTGTTCGTTGCTCATCTGGGAGCCGTCGTGTTTATTCCAGGCTTTCATCTCGGGACACTGCTTCCCCGATGACGAGGCAGAGGATTCTGACGCACAGGAGGCAGCGGCGCTGCTGCAGCCGTGACACGACAGATCAACACAGACGGGAGGTCCGGGTCAGCGGCGCTGCAGACGACAGCTGTGCTCCTCTAATTATGATCGCAGACAGAAGAAGCGTCTGAATTTTGTTTAGAGGGAGACTGAGAAGAGGAATCCAGGACGGAGCGACGTCGAGGTTATCGTCACAATCTCTTTTTAAAGTAAATGTACTTTTGTACTCGAGTATCTGCAGAGACACACGATGCTAACCTGCCTCGGTTATTACTGATGTTTGCAACTACGTTATTAGTTATTACTACCATACATTCCGAAGGGCGGAAAGCGAATTAACTAACATTAACCTAACTCTTTAAATAATGAGTCATAGATTTAAATAAGTATAATTTGAATTTGTTTTGTCTGAATTCGATGAAATTATGTCTCTTGCAGAAAAATTTGATTTTTTTTTTTTTTTTTTTTTTGGGGTACTTTCCTGAGTTGCATGAAACTATGCAAAGAACTTTTACTATTAAAAACTCACTAAATTATTTATATATCAGAGGGTTAATTTAGCTCAATTGGTCTCTGCAAATGTTATTGTTCCCTCTATCTGCCTGTTCAATAGTGAATTCATCCGTCATACTGCTGACACAGCATTTATCTCAAAGTTCCTCATTATCCCTCGTCCTGCCACTTCCTTCTGACTCATGACCATAGGTGGGGGTTGGAATGTAGATGGATTCTTTAGCGTACGACTCATCTCTCTTTTCAACACAATGGATGAGGACGACACCATCATAATTGCTGATGCCGCTCGGAACCACCGGTCCATCTCACTGTCCATTTTCCAATCCACATGATGACCTCATGATGGGGCAAGGCAGGTCAAACTATGCAGAAAATGGTCTATCTTCTCCTAAACGAACATCTCCTGTCATATATTCAAAGGTATATCCCTACTCGTGGGATGACATCATAGTCCGTAAGTTTTGTAATCACCACAAATTTCCCAAAACTGAACAAATTCTAGAAACCAAACCAAAATACATGAGAAAGAATGAGCTTCTACCTCCCCATCTCCACCTACTCCTCACAGATCCATCAGCATCATCACTCTTCAGCCTCAGCAGAGTCATCAGCCACCACCATCTCCAGACTCCAAAGGCGGGATATTCTTTGCCGCCGTTCAGGGCAGAAAACGCTGAATATCCATCTCCCCGAAGAGTCCGAGCACCGAAGACTTTCTAATTGACTAATTATCACCCATCATCAGTTCTAATAAATCCTTCATCTTTGTTCCATTGGCTGTCTAATCTCATTGAAATATCGTTGTTGCCCCTGACAGACTCCTACATGTTTGTGACGGTCCACATACCCACTGTCGTTTAGTAGAACATGAAGTTTATGAATTCTAGTTTGAGTCAAACTGTGAAGCTTTTTTTTCCCCCCAAAAATAGAGATGAATGTGTATTTGTGACCGATTCATCGAGAACCTGACGTTAAACCAGTTTTTTTCTCCTTCAGTTCCTGGTCTAGGATTTAAATACTTCAGATTTTACATCACACAAATAGATGAAGAACAACGCTGAGGGCTTTTTCTTACGGCTGGTCAGACCGCACTGAGAAAAAAAAAACTCGGACCGGCTCCGGATAATCAGATCAGATTACAGGTTGTGACTAATAGCGTGTCATTTGCCGTAACTGGCTGGAGAGCGATTGATTTTACATATAGTGATTTTAAGCCCAATTACGGCGGAGGGCTGAACCATAAGCTGACCTTCAAACACAACAAGCCTGACACGGCAGAACTAATGCTCCTACACACTCGGGCAGGAGTGGAGGATCAACCTGAGAGTCATTATGGAGCGGCAGCCAGAGAGTCAGAAGGATTTGAAACAAGTCTGGTAAAAATTATTCAAAGATTCAAACCGTCCAAACCTTCCCTCTGCTGAATTTGAATGCAGCATTCGATACGGGCGACCCCGACATTTTAATTCATCGACTGCAGATGTTGGCTGGTTTCGCTGACTAAGTTCTAAACTGATTTAAAACATGCATGAAGAACATTTTATGGATGGTCGGGAGGACAGAGATCCAAAACTAAATATTTGTACAGCCCAAGGAAGCCGTCTGGACCGCCGCTGTTCTCTTTATATAGTCCCATTGGGCTACATATCAGTCGTCATAATGTTGATTTCCATTACGCAGATGATACCCAACTGTACATTTCATCATAGCAATAATAAAATAAAAGTAATATCTTATTTGTAATCATGTTAGCAAACACGAGATGTCTGGCTGAGATCTTCAGCTATAACTACTCTTATTAAAGCGTAATTACATGACATAGCAGTGACTTCATAGTGAACAACGTTATAACAGGTGACTCATAAGATTATGAGTTTTGTGGTTGTGTGATTTTAAGATGATAAGATACATTTCTCCAGATGTTTTTTACACTTGTTGTTATTTTTTTAGGACTGTTATCTCAGCCACCATCTGCATATTTTAACAACGACAAAAAGCTTTATTGTCACAGCTGGTGGCTGATCACTGCCACACAGTAAAAGGGTTGTTTGCAGAATGTCTTCCTCTCCATTTCCTCTCTGCAATCTCACCTCAACCTCCTCTTCCATGTAACTTCTTGCGACAGCCGTCATTTGAGAAGAACCAGAACCAAACACCCTGATGCCAGGTAAAGATCATGGTAATAGGCAATTAAATGAAACTGCGATTACTTCGCCATTCTTGTGTCATGAATAGTCAAATTACCGCACATTTGAAGATTTTTGGCATAGCTGAGCGTACATCGTAAAAGGACTGAAATTATCGTAAGAAAAACAATAACTAGAAAAAGCTGTCAAAGATCGCTAACCTCAACAAAAAATGCATAACAGCACCTTAAGTTCAGGAAAAATCGATGCAGATTTCTCCATTAGTGTCTGAATTATTGCCAGCCTCTAAATCTACTGACAACACAAACAAACTCTCTGAGTATCTCTCAAATACTCTGTAGCCGGACGTCTCCTGCGCCTTCCACTTCAGCGTCTCTGTTCAGCCCGCTGAGCCCTCAGCTCCACCAGGAAAGGAACATCAAAGGAACTCTTGAAACTGAGCCCCAAGCTCCACCCCCAACAGAAACATCAAATGAATCAAAACAACAAAAGCAGCAACAACCACATTGTGACATTACTACTTCAAATTGCTTATTATTTTATTTCAAATGCTGCAAAACATGCAACCTCACCAAAATTTGGTCATCTCTGGGATATGCCAAACACTAACTCTGGGTAAAATTCATGCTAATCTGGCCGGTAGGTTTTCGGTAAAACAAACAAACAAACAAACACAGCAGGGGAAAACATGACCTCCTTCCTTGACTTAAGTTTCAAAACCCATTTTAACAAGGGGACCCAGATAGATTTCTTCCACCTGAGATATGTTGCATATCCATCCTTAAACAAACAGGATGCTGACGCACAAACATAACCAGACTGACACAGCAGAGCTCACACTTCCAGACACTCCAGCATCAAGACTCAACCCCAGAGTGATTAAAGAGCAGCAGGGAGACAGCGAGAAGGCGCTGAATAAAATTTTCCACCCTCATTCTATATGAGTTCTGTTAAGAAGCGGGTCAAGACCTGGCAGTCATTTACAGCTGTTGTCTGAGACACCGGGGAGAAGAAACGAAAAAAGAAGCAACAAGAAGAAATTTGTGAGGAAAAGAAAGAAAAAAGGTAGAAACAGGAACATGGAGAGAGCTGATAGCCGAGGCGGTAATAGAAGGTATTAGAGGAGGGACATGTTCAGGGATGGAGGTGAAAGTAGAACAAAGTTATAGTTGATGGGGGAAAAAAAGAGTGAGAAGAGAAAACTGCAAATTCAAGCAACAGCGAATCACAACACAGTACCCTCCAGAATTATTGGCAAATCCTTAAAACTGTAGTTATACGAGAGACAAAAACGTCTTTACTGATATCCATGAGCTTAAATTCAAATTACTCCCAATAATCCAACCTCTAACCCAAGTTTTATTTACCTTTAATAAAGAAAAAAAAGAGGACAATGATCTCGTCACGAGTTTAAAATCCAGGGTAGAGTTCTTTAAGGAACTTTTTTTTTAAGCATTTACATGGTTTCTGACATTTTTTTTATAGATTAACTAAAACCTTTTTCCACCCATTCTATTCTCTGCTAAATCTGTACGTCCGAATGATTTCTATCCATCTACCTTTTTTTTACTAGCGCAAATCCCAGGAACAAAGAAGAGGAAAAAATAAAGATCTGAACTTTATAAAGTCAAAGATGCCTGGACCGAATGGGAGAATGCTGAACCTCACAAAATCACCTGGATGGTCCAGTTTCTCATCCCATCATTTCACACCAGCCTCCAAAGCCCGGACCCCGACTCCATCATGCCAACTGTGCCTGAGGAGGGGCACCATGGAACTAATCCTCAGTTGCTGCTCAAAGGTGTTGGGGAACTTCTGGCTCAAGTTCTAAGGTTGTTGGTAGACACCATCGGTTCAGCTATCCAAGGCATAAACACAGCCATCAGAACTCATGAGGAAGCTCAGAACCACTCCAGTTCCTTAGGCGGTCTTCTTTGCCCCTGCATTGGGACCGATAGTTTCAAGTCAACCTAAGAAGGCAACTCTGGTTTCCGTAGAACATCGCATCCACGTTGCGTCGCCCAGATGTGCTGTTAACATTGGAGTTAACAAAGCGAGCGGTCCTACTGGACCTGACCTCCTCTGAGAAGAAGACAGAAGTAGAAGAATTTGGACCTTGAGTCTACTTCAGGCCAAATACAGTGCTTAGAACTGGTGATACGGTGCAGGAGAACTGGTCCGGTAACCCACTGTGGGCCAGTTGAGGTTGTTTGCAGAAGCTTTGCCAGAGAAGAACCAACCAAAAACATCCTGGATGCTGCCGAAAACATCTGATGGTGGCTGTAAAGCAGAAAAGGAAAACTGTGGAGGGCATCCCATTCAAACACAAATCTGGATCCGATCAGTCCCGGCGAGATTGTCTGATAACTAAAGACCCAAAACATCCTATAACCCCGGGTTCATCACTCAAGATGTGTCCGGGTAGCACCAGAATGTGTGTTTCTGAACAATATTTGGATGACGCTGGATCCCTTTTGTGAGAACAAAGCTGAACTGTCTGTACACAAACAGGAAATTCGATGTTCTGGCCTGATTCTGTGTCTGGCAGCGAGGGTGTCACAGTGGGCTCAGCGACTGTGCGACTGGTTCTCGGGCCAGAGAGGATCGGCCGGGTTGGACAGCTGGCTTTTACACCAATTCCGCCGTACATGTACCGCATATGCGAGCTTTTTGATATAAGTGGAGGAACAATGCAGAAACTCACCGGGCCAGTCTCTGTTCTGGTGAGCAGACACAGAACACAGAGGGAACTTCTCACAAATACCTCATCATAATGAAACAAATGAAACACCGGACCTGCAAAATTGTTCTGTCCGAGAACACAGAGGGAGCTTTTTTTTCCACATTTGTCCAATATCCCTTCACGAGCAGACGCCTGTGCCTCACTTTTTGTCTCCCAGTCCGGCTCAACAGTCGCTGCCCTCTGACCACGGCGAGGAATTCCAACCGGCTCATTTGCCTTCCAATTAAGTAATCTAGCGGAAATTTTGTCTGACGTAAACCGTCTCCGGGTCAGAGAGGCGAGCGATCGATTCATTTTCAGCGAGACTGGATGAATTTTCAAGCGTTAACTCCAGACCGCTGAACACAATGCAGAAAAATCGCGCATCACAGGAGAGAGGACAGAAAAAAGCAGATGGAGGGGGGGGGCATCTGTGAGGGAGATAAGGCCACAATAACAAACAACACAGTACTTGACTATAAATGACTCTGACAAGTTGTTTTCAGATTATTTAAAGCACTTTCTGAATGTTTGCATAAAAAACAAGTCGGAATTTTGTTATGTGAATTTAAGAGTAGGACACACACCCACACACCCACACACACTCACACACACACACACACACACACACACATACAGACTGAATTGAACGTCTATTCTATTCGTCCTCCTTGTACTCGTTCAGGACATGCACATACTCACTTTTCCAAGCACATTCTTTTTCATAGCTGCGATTTCTGCAGTTGCTGCTTTGCATCGGAGAAAAGCCGTGTGACATTTTATGGTACCTGCATATAATGAGAGTTTATGCAATATATGCAATTCTGGCTTCATGCTTGGGGATTTTAAAAACGTGGGTGACCCCCGACATGAGGACAGTCTCAACCGATCTTACAAACATATTTGATGTTGGCGGATTCCTGATTGGGGAGGCGCCCGACTCCATCGGTAGAGGAGAAAGATAATCGCGTTGACGCCACACACTTTAGTTTCAGAGAATTAGTTGGACAAATAGTCGGTTTAGATAAGCCTCCAATCGGGTCATGTCCCACCAACCATTGGGGGGGGCCAAATCTGGCGTTTTACCTCTAGTGTGTGGCCAGCAACTTCACCAAATTTTTGGAATCCTCCTGGTCCTATCCCACAAGAGTACACTAACGTAGTATTTGTGGTATTTCTATGTACTATTTTTCAAAGAGTTCCTCGGCAAATTAATTTATTGTTTTGTTTCTTGACGGTCCCGTCGTAAAAATGAAAATTAATGAAAAAAAGGATCAAAATATTTAAATACTTTGTGTTTAATTACAGATTACTCACAGATGGTATCAGCTAGAATTTTAATGTATTCATTAAATATTATTTAAATACACCTGATGGTTTGATGAGCTATGTGAAGTTTATTTTGGGTATGTAATGCGAGGTTTTAAATAAAAATACAAAATGAATTCAGATCAAATACTTCACATGTGAATATTAACTGATATTAAATGCATTTTATCCGGGAGTTTATATATATATATATATATATATATATATATATATATATATATGGCTAAGGACAAAATGATCTCAGCCCAAAGGTTTCTTTCTTTCTTTAATACAAAATAACAAGATTGGTGGTTTAATGCAAATCAGAATGAAGATTGAAAGGAACCGATCCATCAAATGTACCTGAATAAATTATCCTTGAGATTCACGGGGAAACAAAACGACATGGAGAATAAAACTTCAGCTGCTCTGGTCGGTTTCAGCGGCTAATAAATAAAAAGCAGGTTAAGTGAGTGACTAATTCTCGTTAGTGGACATCAATCCAAATCTTGACACCAAAGTTTAACGTGTCGGTCCACGTCAGAGAGAAATCCACCGCAGACGTGAAGCAGACAGTCGATCCCACTTCTCCCAGTATCCTGTTTTTCTATTTGTTACTATTAGCGTGAAAACCTGATTGGCTCAGCCCCGCACCTCTGTTGCTACCTCCTGCCTCTGCGGCAGCAGCAGAACCTGGGGAGTGATCGATAGGGACCGGTAGAAGACGTGCTGATCACCTAGTGGGTTCTGTCAGCTGCAATATTGCTGCCGGAATGCCGGGCATCCAGCCGGAGCGCCGGCACCTGTGGTCTCACACTCACTGTGAGGGATGAGGTGGTCACAGCTGTGGACAGACACACACACAAAACTACACACACACACACACACACACGCACACGCACACACACACACATCGCTCTCTCCTGCTCCAATTTATATGCAGTTAAACCTGTTTACACCCTGAATGGCTATAAAGACACCCACACACACACACATACACATACAGACACACACACATACACACACACACACATATACACGCACACACACACAGACACACACACACACACATAGACACACACCCACACACACACACACACCCACACACAAACACACACACACACCCACACACACAAACACACACACACACACAGACACACACACACACACACACACACACACAGATGTACTGTCACTCATTCATATCATTTTTATATAGATTTGTTCATACTACTCTTAAAACAATCCCTTCTGACTTCTCTTAAACCCTTTTATCACGTGTGATGTATCGACAGGAGTAGAAGTACTGGAGCACGATTTGTAATTTTCTGCTCTTCTGACTCGAGCAGCGAGTGTAAAATCTGATTAAGAATCACAATATGGTTGCTTTAGAAAAAGCCTTGGAAACGCGTAGTTGTTTAGCAGCGCTTGGAGTCGGAGATTCACTCTGGGCGTCGTCTTCTGCTCTGGAGGATTTTGTTCGGGGATGAAGATGGGACAAACTCAGCGTTACTCCCAACTGTTTTTTTAGATTTGATTTAATAGCGTTTCATCTTAATTGAGGACACGTACAGGTCTCTTCAGTAACGCGTCATAATGACAAAGTAGAGCGAGTGTTTATGTGCAGCCATAACGACAAAGACATTAACTCCCTCTGAGTGATCATGACATAAGAGATCTGACTTTGTGTGCAAGACAAGGACACACACACACACACACACACACACATACAAAAGCACTCACATACACACGTACACACGCATTCAAACACTGACACACACAAACACACACACACACACATACTGATACACACACAGACACACACACGCATTCAAACACTGACAAACACAAACACACACACACACATACTGACACACACACAGACATATTCACACACAGACCGGACACAAACACATTTACACACACATTCACATCTAACACACACATACACAGACACACACACACACACACACATACACAAATACACACACGCACACACACATTAAATACATAAATCCTAAAATTAAAACCAGCCAAATCCTCCCTGTTATTTAAAACGACGAAGAACAGTAGCTTTCTTCTTCGGTGGCTCCTTTTTTCCAAACTAGTCCCAGTCTGTCGTCACCGACATCAAGGGTATATCCCCCGAAAATCCCCCAATCCCAGGCGTTGTACAGGGAACCCCTCTGATTGATCAGATCCCATAATGACCCAATAATGAAGGGAAATAAAATTTACTGTTTTTACTGAGCTCAGTAATAAATGTCATTTTTATATTAATGCTATATAATGCTAAATTTTTTTTTAAATTTTTTAGCATTAAATGCTATCCACTAGCATTTAAAATGTATGAACGCCAACCCCCCCTCCCCCCCCCTAAAAAAGGAGCATTCTACAACATGAAGGGAAACATCTCCAGCTGGAACAACTATGGAAGTTGTCAGAACAGTTTTCTGAACAGACGGCGGTTGGGTCCCTGAAGGCAGCATCAAAAGTTTCATTTCTGTGAAGCTTTCAGGTTAAATGCAGAAACAAACAGAATCTTTCCTCTGGCTGGTTCCGTCTTGAATTATGACGGGTTCACATAAACACTTAAAAGAATTCAGACTATGCTGGCAGGGGCTGACTGAGGCATGATGGGAAAAAAAAAAAAATCCCTAATGATTGTCAAGCAAGGAAAAAGACTAATTAAAAATACCAACAGCGGATTTTTTAAATATTCTAAATTCTGAGACAAACATGAGGGTCCGGGCGAGCTCTTGAAGTATTCATGTCATCCAGATAATTGTCCTCCCCGAACACGTGTCCAATAAGAGGGGACGTGTGAATTTAAATGGGTAGCGCCGTAATCTTCGGGCCCTTGATCATCCCCTCCGAGTATTTAACGACTGCACTGTATGCATTACTTAACAAATCACAAACCTCTTTTCTCACTTCATCAGATCTTTCGTATTCATGCCGTGTTTCAAAGTCAGCGTTTCAAAGCCGGCGACCCCGCCAGTCAGAACCAGCGGAGGATTTGAAGCAGCGGGGAGTCCTGCTGTGTGTCTGCTACTGGAAGAGAGGAATGTCTCATTAGGGAGACGAGCTGTACTGTTTCACAGGACATTATGGAGACCCCCATGGTAATGGGTTCTCTTAGTTCTTTCTTCTTAGTTCTTACTTCTCTTGATAGTCCTACTGATCAGATTCATGCGTTTTAAAAAAAAAAGGCAGGCTTCTCTGTGGACCAAATCCAATTATGGCGCCGGGGACGCCGCACCAGAACCCACCCGTGTTCGATAGATGATTGATGAACGGCAGGAGCGAGCCGACGTCTCTCAAATCTCCATTAAACTTCCCACAGATGACGCGGACGCCGTCGATACTCACGGTTAAGGCGTTCCACGAATAGAATAGAAGGAGTTGGATCAAGTTTAGAAATAGCAAATCCTAAAAAACTCCCATCATTTAATGAAAACTCTGAATACATGTCTTTGTATTTGTGACGGCGCCAACCCGGGTTTGATGTCAACAGCAGAACCAAACACAGCATGTCAGGTAGAAACGGACCGACGAGCGTCCGATAACAGATTCTGAAGACAAATCCAGGGCTTCTTGTCTGAACCGGGTCTTTCTTCACTCCCCTGATGAGACAGTTTGGTTTGTTTTGTTAAATCATCCTCCGGATAAATATGCTAACTTCAAACAGCAGACGCACCCTGGAAATCCAATCAACAAATCTGTGTTTGCTCAGCTTCCTCCATCGTGACGGACCCCTCAGCACCGCTCACGTGTTCTGTTCACTCCCAGACCAGACCGGGAAAAAAGCCCGCCGAGCTTTAGAACCCAGCGATAGCACAACTAAATTCTGCAAGCTGTAAGATTACTCCAACCCCTCCCTTCAGCAGACTAAACTGATGGACAGATGAAGAATTCAGTTCGAGTTTTGTCACTTTTTCTACAACAGGAGGATCGGGGCCAGGAGAAAATGCTTTTTTTTCAAAAAATCTAAGATTTCGATAATTAAGTCGTAATTTTATGAGACTGAAGTTATAATATTATGAGAAATAAATCGTAATATTACAAAAATTATGTGTTTTTTTTAAGAGACTCACTCGCTGTATTTTGCTGTCAGAATGTTGTGATTCTGTTGTTTATCATGTTTTTATAAAATGTCTTGATGTTTCTGTTGTGTCACATTATCATATCTATATTCCTCCCTGATGTTTTCTCTATCTTACACTGTTTCTTGTCCGTGTGAAGTAATATTCCGTATGTGTGTGTGTGTGTGTGTGTGTGTCTGAACGAGAATAAACACGGTTGAAGTTTCTCTAAAATCAGCCTCAGACGGCCAAACGGCTCCAAGCTAATGATGGGATGTAGGAACTGAGATGCCCCGCCGCGCTTCGGCTTGAGTGGGAGTTGAAGGGAGCCTTATGACACCTCTGAGATATCGTAGCGTTTTGCTAACAAGGGTTTCAGGTCCTCACAGTCTTCAACAACAACCAAAAAAATGGAGTCTCAATAATGAGCATCGTTATTTCCGACCGGCTTACTCGGCCCGACATCTCGCGGTGAGCCGGGTGCATCCACTCACCTCTTTCTCTCCACAGATATTGCTGATGATGGAGTTGGAGGCCGGGCTGTTGGAGGGGCCGAGGACAGACACTACACCTTTAGACATGATCTGGCACACTGAGGGAGGAGAAGGGTGGTGTAGGGGGTGGAGAGGGGAGAAGAGAGAGAAAGTGAGTCAGTCGGTGCAAGGCAGGAAATTAAAGTCTGGGTGTTTATACCCTCCATAGTCTGCTGTCCCGCGACCAAAGCCCGGGTTTAATAAGCGGAAGAAAACAGATTGGAAGTCTACTCGTCTCGGATTTTTCCATATACTAAAACTTCCAACACTGGGAAACTTGCGGGTTTATAATCCCTGACTAGAATGACTCTCAGGGATGCGACACAAGAACAGGCGTGCAGTACGCACTGTTCTTGTGTCGCACAGAGTAAGAGCGTGCGAGGACAGTGTGAGGACGGTGTGGGTACTGGGGACGAAGACGAGGACGAGTCAAAGCAGTAACAAGCAAGATGTGAGTGAAGCAGAAAAAAGAGAAACCCATTTTTGGGCCTGTGCCGTGAATCCAGAAGCAGCGAATCGAATGATTAATACGTAATCCCCCAGTCACCCATGGGGCTTGTAAGACATGAACACAGTCACCTTACAGTATACACACACACACACACACACACACACACACACACACACACACACACACACACACACACACACACACACACACACTGTCTGCATGGCTTCACTAAATTATAGATATGAGTGATTTGACTGTCAATGAACATCCTCTCTGTACCCGCGACACTTTCTGATTAACCCCCCCTCCATGCTGCTAGAAGTGAGGCAGATTGGGAATGAAGACCCCCGCCCTCCCACCAAAGGTAGGCTCAGATTGCTGCTCTCAGTGAGGACTGGGCCACTTATGGTTGTCAAGTTCCATTAAGAGGGTCTTTACCAAAAGCCCATTTTCTCCAGTTAGGGGTTCCAATAACTCTCACAAAAAAATGTTAATTCTATCCTTTTTTTGTCGGCCTGAAAGTCCAAAAAGCCGAGAGATATGAAAACGGATCTATTTTAACATTATAACACGTAAAGTCTGAACTGCATCCATTCATTCGTTCATTTTTTCTGTGACTACTTATCCTGTTCAGTGTTGCACTGGGGGCTGGAGCCAATCCCAGCTGACATTGGGCGAGAACCTTGGTCTATGATGCCGGTTCATCCAACTCTCCTTCACACATTTAGGCAATTTAGAGTCACCACTTCACCCAGACTGAGTGTTTTTTGGACTGGAGGAGGACGCCGGAGTGTCGGGGGCGAACCCATGCAAAGACGGGAAGAAGGTCCCACACAGACAAGCCCCAAGGTCAGAGTCGGATTTGAACCAGGATCCATTTTGCTGTGAGGAAACTGTGGCCTCCAGGGATAAAACCGTATACAGGATGCAAATATGTGTGCCTGCGCCTTTAAGATCATGGATCAGAACAGAACTGAGAGAACTCCGCCGGAGCTGTGGCCTTTTCGTTTGATGTGATTGTTGACTGAAGTTCCCCTTAGTGAATAAAATATGAATTATTAGAGTAAAACATTACATACACGAGATGGATCTTCTCAAATTGATTTATACGAATCACATTTGGACTAAATCGGACCAACGGTTGAGAAATTGTTGCCTGAAAACTTCTGAAGATAAATCTCCTTTATTTTATTTTTTATTTCCCCTACAATTCTCTTTTTACAGTCTGTTATATTTGCCTTGAAATGTTGCAGGAATAAAATAATGCATGAATAATAAACAAATACGTTTTTACTTTTTAATGTATTGAGGCTTTTTGAAGCCAATTTTGAGAGTAAATGTTTTTTAAAAGAGATCTGAAGAATTTCCAAAGCCGGAATTTCACTTTTTTTACGCTTCAAGGGTCTAACGCAACAATATTCACTGTAAAAAAAGAATTGTTGATGAACTTACACAAGAAAATAACTTAAATGATCTGCAGATCATTCTGGGTCTGATCCCACTTTAGGCCACACCCCTTTATGGAGATGGGATATTCCTATAAAAGCTCCCACTGCTCCATGAGATCTGTTTGACTCAAGGAAAGCTTAAAGCGGAAACACATTCCACTGTGTTTATATGTCTGAGTGCCCACGCCGTGGCGATGGCGGCGTTTTGATCTGCCGTTAAGGAGAGTCCTCTTGTGTCTTCTAACGATCTTCACAACAAAGACGCCGTTTCACCGGTCGTTATGTGACAGCAGAGTTCTCTCTGGAGCTTGAGAGCCGTCTTCAGATGACTTTAGCTTAACGGCTACAAAGAAGAGATAAAATTATTCCAAATCAATTTGGGATCTTGGGGTTTCTGCAGACTTTGATTACGTTAAGACGCTGAATGGAATCAGTTTGTTTCGTTTGTGTAATAAAAGAAGTCCCCCTCTTCTCCGCTTCTCTCGCTGAGCAGGATGCTAGAACGCCGTTTTGTTGTGAAGCTCCAGAGAAGTTTTGTGGAAGTGAGTAGATAGTAAGACATTTAAACAGACATTATTGGGGGTCTTCAATGCTTGTTAAGACAGTGTAATACCAAACATCATTAACGCCGCTACCACAACCAGACCCGTTCAGCTGCACATCCTGGTCCGTCACGTCTTTGATAACATCCTCAACTGCCACGCTTGCATAAACTAAAGCAAATTATTTACTTATTATCGTATGTGTGTGTCTCACTGCAGCACACACACAGTCAAGTGAAGCGAATGAACTCAACAGTTCAGGAGGAAGGTGGTCAAAGCAACTTCAGCATGAAGTTTCCCAGCAGAACATTGTCCAAAGTATTAGACCGCCTCCCTTGGCATGCCTTGATTCCAAAGGGCATCTTGGTGACGTCTGTCCCACCCTTCAGGTACCTGATGGATACACACCTCGCCCTCTGGATACACACCTCGCCCTCTGGATACACACCTCGCCCTCTGATTTAACACTCTTAAAATTTATTTAATTTTGAATTTTTTAAATTTAAAAACTCTGAGTTGGGATCTGCTCAAGGTTTCTGCCTGTTAAAGTGCAGTTTTTTTCATGTAACTGTGGCCAAATGCTAGCTTATGGGGGGATTGTTCTTGTTGCTCTCAGTATAGAATAAAACATAAAAAGTATATAATAGAACTGCACCTTCTGGGAGTGGACAGAGGTCGGCATGGTCCCCCTGACCAGCAAACCGAGATGTCTTGTGTGTTCTAACACCTTCGTCTATTTATTCATTTAACCTTTATTTAACCAGGAATATAATCCAATAAGATCAAGGTTCTGTTTCACAGAGGTGACCTCGCCGAGGACGCAGCTGCACACGTCATAACTTACGCAGAAAAACCGCACAGTTTTCAAATACATTACATATGGGTACAGACTGCAATAAAAAGGGAAGTTCGTGTTTTGAGTAGGCAGTTTTAAGTCGCCGGCACACGGAACAAGCGGGGGCAAGTCATCTTGTGAGGGCGGTCCGTAATGGTTCTGGCTTCTAAGCCGATATGTACACAGGTATGAAGGGAGCAGTTCCAGAGGAGTTTTAAATCAGCTGGTCCGTACGTCTGCGTTCATAAAAAGACGGCCTGACTGAAGCACACAAAGAGCAATGGTGCGTTAGACATTTACCTCCAGTGAAATATCTGAAGGTGCGATGATGACAGAATCCAGAGACCGCAAACAGTGAGCAGAAGCAACCATGTAGAACCCGTCACCAAGGTCCAGCAGAGCCACACAAGAACGCCCTCATCCCCTAAAGGCATTAATGAGCCTTGGACGGCCATGACCCTGTTGCCAGTCTCCTGCTTTTCCTTCTTAAACTTTTTTGGCTGGATGATAACCACTGCAAACCGGGAAAACCCGCTAAAGCCTGCAGTTCTGGAGTTCTTTTAAACCGATACGTGGTGCCATCACAATTTGGCCCTTGTTAAAATTGATGTTTTTAAACCATTTTTGTTGGACCACGATGATAGACCCCGAGAACAGGGGGGTGGGGATTGGTCCATTTGTGAAGATAATCTGTTTTTTCTCCCAATTACTGCTCCACCCCCCCGTCCTGACTGGTACCTATTAAAAACCTGCGACACCAGAATTCCTGCCCCTTAATATCGGTGATCGCCGGTGTCGTGTAAAACTCCCAGGATTCCCGACGCAATTCAAACCATGAAAGAACATTTGTTAACTGGATTCCTTTCATGTGCGGCGGTCCTCAGATGTGGGCGGGGACTCCTCAGGGCAGGTAGCACACCCTCAGTGATATTTCCATTAAACAGCATCTATTGATCCGTCCTTTACCCGGATTATTGATTCCTCCCTCAAACTACACACACGAGGTCGTGCACACACTACCACAGGCAACAACTGACACACAAACACTGATACACACATAGAAACCAGCAGAACGACCCACATTTAGGAAGTCTTTGTAGTGAACCAAGCGGTGGAAGTAATATAAATTTTATTTGTGGGAAGCGAGGCGGCGTTCCCTTTGATTTAGAGGTGCCACCGAACATCTTCGCCTCCGTGCGATTGAGAATGTTCAGTATTGAAAATCAATCCCCACCCCTCTTGTCAAAGCTGTGTATTGCTTGTTTTCTGCAGACACATGCTGGCCGCATCGATTGCGGATGGTTTTCATTAAAGAGTGAAAAAACAGAACCTGTAAACACAGAGGTGTGCTGGCGAACGGGTCAGTACCGACTCTCCACAGGGAGGCGTTGATGAAATGATAATAAATATGCCAGTTTATGCTAATAGGGGTCACATTTGTCTCCTCTGTCTGACCGAAAATTCTGAAAACCTCCTAAGGACCCATTAGAAAGATCCATGAGCCCACCCCCACCCCCACCCCCGCCCCCGCCCCCGCCTCTTTAAGGTTATCTATACTTCCACATAAATCATTTTTTATAGCAGATGTTTTACAGGAAATCTTTACTACTTTGCCAAGACAGAATCAAAATATGAAAATGTGAGGGTGATTAATAGGTCCACAGCCTAAAGGTAAGAAGATATAACTTTAGAAGAAAGAAAGGTCCTTAAAGGTGCAGCGTGTAAAATTATTGAAGCTCCGGATCTTAACTTATTTGTACCCGTGTCTATTCAAGAATCTACCGTGACCTTCAAGTGTCAAAAAGACGTCAGGAAAAGATCCAATCCAGCGATGAGGTCCTTTTACAAAGATATTTAAAAGCCTTTCTTCCGTCTATTCATCAGACATTGGATATAAATCATTCGGTCTGAGAAAGGAAACATGAAGACCTGACTCGTGAAACCACTGTCATTTAACCATTTAACCCAACTCTGACCAAAAGGTCCAGGTTGGGACCAGGTTGGGACCAGGTTGGGACCAGGTTGGGACCAGGTTGGGACCTTTCCACTGCATCCCTAGCTGAAACCCCAGAGCAGACTGCGTGGACCTCAGCTGTTACCGCTAAACTGTTTCACTAGTCGTTTTTTTTATGTTTCCTTTGGCGGCAAGGTTTCACGCTGTTGCCTTTCCTTTGCTAAACAGTAAGTATGATCTTCCATTTGTCTAAAAAACTATACCTATCTATATCTACCTGTACACAAGAGAAAACCTCCCAGAGCCAGTGTTCGGTTTCACATTTTGCTAGTTTACAAACATGGCAACGTAAAAAAGGGTGGCCTCTATGGAGGAGGACCCGCCCCCTTTGAAGAACGACTGGAAGGACTTTTTTCTAAACTAACGTTAAAAAAAAATAAAAAATACATATATATATATATAAATATATATATAAATGATACATATATTTAATTAAAAACACATTTATGGGTATTGTATTCTATTTATTCCCAGACACACACACACTGCACCTTTAAAATGTTTTCACATGCTCAGACCGGCGGACATTGAACTTGAGCACCCCGCCTTTGAAGACGTTTCAGGCCTTCAAACATTTATTCATCAAAGGGACGATGATGGAGCTTAACACAGATCCCCAGTGTTAACATCCATCACCATCCCTGTCTACATCGACAGCTCCCTCTTCATCCTGAGGAAGGGGTAGAATTCTGAAGGTACTGCAGCAGGTTTGAAATTTCTGTGGAGCCTACTTCCACTGAGGACCTGTGGACTGGAGCGTTCTCCTGCTGGAAGAGTATTCCTCTTCACACACGGCTTCACACACCAAACCCTTTTTCATTTCCTCCTGTAGCCGGTTTCAGATATCGGCGGCGGCCCCTTTAATAGTGTAATCCTTTTACCAGATAGCCCACCCCCAGCGCTTCCATTACATCTCACCAAATGGAGGCCATCACCTCGCCTTTGGAACGCTCCATTCTGACTCTCCTGTGACTCAGGGTTTTTCAAATGTGTGTTGTTTTTTTTTTCATCATCTCCGTTTGGCCTTCATCGTCCAGTCTCTCTTTGTCAAGTCTCAATTCAGAAAACAAATTCCTCACCATGTCATAAGAAGCGGTCGCCCCCCCTTCCTGTTTCCCACATGTTCTTGAGGACCTCCTGGGGTGATAAGCCTTTGGGATCAAGGTAGCGGATGACGGCACAGAAGCTGGTGTTGTCTGTTTTGTTGTTGAGTTGCAATTTTCAATTGCACGAAAAAATAAACGCTTCTAGCTTCAAACCTCCTGCATAATCACGGAGCTGAACTCCAGTTCATCGCGTTAGAGGGACAAAACCTGAAAACAGAAACACATCAATCCCCCATATGAAGACGCTCCAGCAGCTCTAACATGACCTTCCAGCTCGGTTTACGTTCCTCTACCTCACCGGTCTGCTGTCCTATATTTATAAGACCCTGTTATGATTTGGTAGATTTTTTTCAACCAAGCAAACAAGCTAGTCTAGTTGGCTAGCTTGTGCTGATATATTTGCAAATACACTGTTAAAGCGGTTTCTGTGAAATGTTAAAGTTAAAGTTGCCACTGTCAGACTTTGTACTTAGATAGAATAACACATAAACATTAAGAAGAACATTTATGACCAAATGCATTTTGCCACTGTTGGTTAGTAGTGATGGTTTTCTGTTTTATTTTACAAACTAATTAAACTATTAATTTACATTTATGTTGCACCATGTTCAGTAACTATTCTTCAAGTAAAGAGCTTAAAACTCACGAGTGTGTGTTCCCTGACCGGAACCCTGCAGTGGTCAATATCCAAAAACACCAGTTTTTCAAGGGTCAAATCCCCAACGGTACTGTTGCTTTCTGGGTGGTGGTCTAAGTCAACGAAACTGGAGGGTATTTTTCTTAGTTTGAGATGCAGCATAATCTTATCCTGCAAAACTTGTTTTAACCACTTTATTCCCCGAGATAAATGTTACTGTCTCCGTCAGAATTTGGGCTGGCAGGGAAGTCTGGGTAGTCTGACAACAGCCTTTAGCTGAAATGTCACAGTGAAGATATTTGACAGCAGCTTAATTGCGGGAGTTCAGGTGCTGAAGGCCCAGGTGGAAAAATCCACATCCTGCCGCTGCATTAGAGTGATGTAAAAAGGCACTTTAAATGAATGACACAGTTGTTTCCTTGCTTTGACTCACACTCATGCAAACAAACGCACACTGACATTTCCTCTTTTCTTCAGCAAACAGCTGGAAACTTTCTCTTCCTTGTTACTTACTCGTTTCTCCCATCTCATACTCGCTGTCCCTCAGCAGCTCAAAGATGTCCACCTCCAGTTTGCCGGTGGTCGAGCGGTTGCTGTTCTTGTTGATGCTGTCTTTGGCCAGAGTGATGGCCAGACGCTCCCCTCTGCTGCACTCCATAGGGTCATCAAGGATGGCGGCTGTGGACAAGGGAAGGGGAGAGAGAGAGAGGACAGGGCGTTTAAAGAAAACCTCAAACTGAAGGAGGAACACGGCCCTCCAGTGAATCCAGGTCAAATATCCAACTCTTTTCTTTTACGATAATAATAATATTAATTAATAATAGTAATATTCATAATGTTTATTATTAATAATAATAATAAAATAATAATAATAATAATAATACCACAGCAATGATAGTTTAGGACCAACATTCTATCAGTTATAGGATTATTGTGTGTCGATCCCTCTCTAGGCCACACCCCTTCATGCAGGTGGATTATTCTCATTGGTTACCATCAGTATGAAGAGTCCAACTTTTCTACGACGTCTGTTTGCTTGAAAAGACTCGAAGCCGAAACATGTCGACGTTTGTGTTTTATGGTCCGAATCTTCAGAGTTGGGCTGATCATAAATAAATAAGATACATCATTTATTTCATTCACGTCACGGCAGTAAAGGTATTTCTAGCAATTCTAAAGGAGTATCCTTGTGATTTTCAAGCCTCTGCTTTGATTGTGTGTGAAAGGAAAATAATGAAATGAGCAGCAGATGGCTAGAAGCGGGCTTTTAATGACTTTAATTATACAGTGCTGGCACTGAGGTTCCAGCATAACAGATAACAGTAACAGCTTTAAGGTGAGGAAGGGCATAAAAGCAAGCTACCTGGAAAAACTGTGAAATTAATAAGGCGCAGAAAAATACAATTGCAACAGGACTAGGCTGAGAGCGTAGCTGTTGACTCTCCATTAAAGAGAAAAACTGCAGGTGAGGTGTCGTAACTTCAGGGCTAATCGTGTCAGAATTAGACATGCAGAGCTGCGTGCAGAAATAGAGAACGCGTTTGAAACGACCCTTTTCCCCCCCGAGGATCACGCAGTTCAATCAACAGCTCTGGCTTTGGGAAGATGAAACCTATCTCATATCATCGCCGTGCAAAAGTCAATTGAAGCCAAAACCTTCCACCAAATTAAAAAATGCTCGGCTAAGAAGTGAAGCGTGGCGGAGAGAAAGGTCGTCCGAGGTTCCGCTCCTTTTCGTTTGATTGAAAAGCTCTGGAAGAAGAAGGATAAATTCATTTCTTCATGAGTTCAGAAGACTCCCAACAGCAGCTACATAAGATACCTGCTTTATTACTGGAATAACTTAGTTATACCTGGACATACGTTTCATTACATTTGACGTGTATGGAGGTGAGGAAAGGTTTCCAGGAACTGAGCTGTGGAACTGAGGTGTGGACGTGGGCAGAAGAATAAAAAAGTCTTTTGAGGAGCAGCAGGTTTTGACAATTTTTAGATGATAAAAAAAACTCCTCTTCTTCTCAACAATTACAAAAACTGTGTTTTTCATTTAAAAAAAGCTTCCAATTATATGAAATATTACAGTAAAATATGATATACACATGATAGCTCTCCTCCAGTTGTTCCTTGTGCACCCGATTTGGACTAAATCGGACCAACGGTTGAGAAATGAACGGCCTAAAAAGTTTGGAGATAAAGCTCCCCCTAGTGACGGAAACATGCAACCGACCTCTTCCAAAAATCAGTCTAGTTCTTCCTCTCACTGGGCCTGGCGTTTTTAAATGATCCATGAAGTCGTTTTTGAGGCGTGGCGCTAACATGAAGGAACCGCTGAAAGCTTTAAATACAATGATCGCGACAACAATCTCTACAAAATGTTTTGTTGTCGTACACCCCAGTGGATAAACACAACATCTTCATCCTCCATGTTGGACTTAAAGAAATACAAACTAAAGTTTGTTTCTCCAGCTCATGCTGAGGTCGACCGATGACTCATGAGTTGGTTCCGGTTCGGGTCGGCTGTGGTTTTAGTGACATGACTTGAATGAGAGGCTGCTGTTCTGTGCAGGAGGGAGGTGGAGAAACAAAAAGAACATGGTGGTGCTGAACCTTCTCACAGTCCTACGTCCCTGAAGTTTTCTCTATTATAATGCATGAGGTCGGCCGTTTGTGCAGGGAGAATTCTGATCAGCATCAGTCGGTGTCAGTGACCCGGGTTTCACTATAGACTGCAGCTTGATTCCAGCTCCCCACGGAGGCAAAGAGTCAGAACATCGGTTATGGTTGCCTTTTTTAAAACAACGATTACATTTACTTCCGTTGTGTCCGTGTCTTTGTCTGCATCGGGACAAACTTTGAGGCTGTATGTTATTTTTTTCAATCAGATGATAAAAACAAACATCTATTTCTGTCGCTGCTGGCAGGAGACATAAAATAAGATTCTGCTCAACCGAGCCTTCCTGCATACTTACTACTTCATACTATGTTGGAGATGACTTTTAATACTTTTTAGGAAGTGATGGAAGGTCTCTATTTATGGATCTGTTTCACCTGACAAGGTATATTTAATTTAACGTGGCTGTGACAAACAGAAGGTTTGACACATAGTGACGCTACCAGCCAATGAAAATGATTAAAAACATTATTTTAATGAGTTAGTTATTAAAACCACCTGCATCTGAGAGACAATCCAGCCCATGTGTTTGATTTGTTTGAAAGACTTTTATTTTGTGATGGCTTTGGCCACTCCCAAAAAACAAAAAGAAGCCCAGTTGACCCATATTGACCCATCAGAATCATCGTGACGTGGTTGAGCGAGAACCCACGCCGACACCGGACCCGATGGTAGAGCAGCAGAGAGCGGTCCAAACCCGGGTCTGTGCTGCACAGGGAGCAGGACTTATTGTGGTTTCAGCACACGGCAGCCTGGAGAGTTCTGGAAAACGGCAGTCAAGGGTAAAAAACTCATTATCCTTTCGAGATCTGCTCGATTCTCTCTGAACTCAGTGGCTGCATCTCTCTCTCCATCAGAACCGCCGCGCTAAATGCAGATCAAATGAACTCGCTCTCCGGCAGCTAAAGCAGTTAATTAATGGTAATTCGCTCTCCAGCTCACGGGCCCCGCTTCGTGAAAACTGTATTAATTGGGTGAGGATCGACAGTTCGGTGAGGTAAAACGGTCGTCAGCTGACCTGGAAATCAGGCATCGCTATTCACGACCGCGAACCTCTGAACAAACACCTGCCCCTCGTCATCATCATTATCTTCAATGGCTGCTCTGCTCGCCTCCCGACAATGAGAATGAAGAGCAAAGAATGAGGTCACTACTGCAAAAGAAAAAAAAAAGTAGACAACTTCCCATGGAATCTTATTTTATGAATTGTTTAAACATTGATAGGAAGTGATTCTTATTTGTCAGGAAGTAGTCATAGAAGAAGAAACGTAAAACTTCTGATGATTGGAATCTCACACATATAATAAGGATTAAGAGGACAAACACCTGAATGTTTGACCTTCTTCTATTCAGACATTAGGCCTACCCTATCCTCCAGAAAAAGGCCCCCAATCCCCTGGTCCCCAGTTATCCCCAGTTAATCCCCAGTTAAACAGTTCTAGTGGCAGATATACAAAAACGACCTGTCCCAAAATCAAACCAGTTCTTCCTCCCACTGAAGTCTATGTAGGTCTGAAAATGATCCATTCAGCAGTTTTTGAGTTATCGTGTTAGAGCTAGATATAGATAGATAGCTGGGTAGATAGCTATATAGATAGATTTTGTTCTTTTGAACAGATTTATTTTCTTATATACTATATTTGTGTGAAGGGAAAACTGCAAAATAAGAACAATAGAATACACAATACAAAACCTGAAATCTTGAAATAAGCTTTCTACTTCTTTATTTGAACAAGTCATATTTGGTGTTTTTGCTGATATACAGCTCTCAAATGTCTTCTAAGTAACATTGAGCACAATGTTATTTAGAAGACATTGGAATGTCGTTATCAATCCCAACTTTTGTTTTCATGAAAAATCCAAAAGCTCGAATTCAACTTTAATTCCAAAGTCAAGTAGGTAACCTCAAAAACAAGTCGTTTCAGCGTGAGTGAGGTGTGGCGGCATGTTAGATTTTATTGTATTTTGTTATTTTAGGTCAAAAAGGGAAGAGTGAAATATACGAGGTAATGGGATTTTCCTTTTCTGGTTGGAATAAGAAATGAGAGAAAGTGTTCTTGGAATAGGACAGAACCCATGAGGGCTTTGCTTTTAAGAGAGAGAGAGACGTGCATTGTGAGCTGTCAATCATCACTTTATTCTTCAACAGCAGCGGTTTACTTCAAAGCCACATGAAGAAGAAAGTCTCTCTGCTCCACTTGTTGGTCTTTTCTGCATTAGTGTCTGGGTTCTGGTTGTAATGTTGTGGTCCGTTGTTGTAGATTCAACACAGATGGGGGTTTGAAGACATGTTTTGTGCATTTTAACTGTAGCCCATCATATCGAAACACTTTTTTTATATAAACTTTTTTTTGTTTCTGTTTCCTTTTTGGACATAAAATTATACAAATACATTCCAGTTTTGATTTTTGTAATTTAAAACGAAAAATCAAGTAATCAACATTTTTCATTTGACGGCCTGAGGAGAGTAAAGCTCCCCCTAGTGGCAGAGATATAATCGGTCTTTCCCAAAATCAGTCCAGTTCTTCATCACACCAAGGTTACTATAGAAATAAAATTTGAAAGTGACCGATGAGATAAATTCTCAACCGTTGAATAAGAATGTAGGAATCGTGTTTTACTCAAATAGTTCATAATTTACTCTCTAGGGGGAGTTTTTCACGAAACACTTTTTTTCAGACATATCTTCCTAAACGTTGGCTCAAATCAGACCAAATTTCATGCATATGAATGAAGCTGAATAGATCTTTCTTGTATATGTCGTGTTTTACTTTAATAGTTCGTATTTTGCTCACTATGGGGAGTTTTTTACGAAAAACATTGTTTCCTGGACATAACTTTCTAATCGTTGGTCGGAGTGTATCGTGTGAATCGACTGGAGACGATCGATATAATACACTGTATTTCCTTGTCATAGTACATATCTTCATCGGGGGGGTTGCTTGTACAACGCAGGTGACGGATCATTCATAGTCATTGCAAATGCTCCTTCCTCCATGTTCTGGCACTGACTTCTCCTTCAGCAGCTTCATTAGAGTTCTGCTTGTTCTGCCAGAGCCGCCTGATTAGTCCAGCCCAATTTGTTCAGGAGGGATCAGATTTGTTTTTTTGAAAACATGCCAACAAACAGACACAGAGCTCAGAGCTGATGCTTCTTTGCATGGGGCTTAATGTGAGACTCCACTACGGGCCAGGCTTCTTGTGTGGACGTCATTTAAAACGAGAACGAACGCAGCAGCTCGTTAGCTCAACAGGCGCTCCTGTGGGACGCCGACTCTTCGCCCTATAACCTCTGCTCCTGTCACGGTCAACCCCTCGTCTTCTCTCTTTGACATAGCTGAGTCTATTCTCTGCTTCAAGCACCAGAGAATAGACTGGAGAACAAATTCAAACCTTACAGATGCTACTTAGGAAACAACGGTCTGATCGGAAGCCAAAAGCATAACAATAAAACCCAAGGCTGCATTAAAAAAAACGAAAAAAAAACTGAAGAATCATACCACAACTGCGTCAGAAAGTACTTATAGAACCGGTCCAAAGCCTAGAATGATGTGGAGAGTTTGGTCAGTTCCTTTCCAAAATTATTTTATCCAAGCACCTTCCTCCTCATCTTTTTTGGAATATCCTTTGATTTTGGCATAGTGTGCTGCTGTTGAAAACTTCGATAGAACTTCCTGCTTTTGAAAACGGTCTATTAAAGTGAAACCAGTCATTAAAGCGGTATATGAAGGCTGATTGGGAGTTTTGTGGATTCAGTTTGTAAGGATGAAAAAGCTCTGTTGGTATTTAATGACCTTTTCAATTCATTAAACACACTTATCCTTTAATACTTTTTGTATTTTGTGTTCACAGCTGGTACTGAATACACACAAAGATAGAGGAAAATAATAATAATAATATGTTATTACCATGTTATTACTATAACCTCCACCAGCTTGTCTGCTGTTCAGGACTCTGTTAGTCTGTCCTGGATCCAAATGCTCACATCAGAATGAAAATATCCTTATGATAGCAACAGTAACATGTTTAGTAAGTATAATGTTGCCATGGTTACCTTGAGCTCAATCATACAGAATGTATGAGAGGCGCTGCATAATACAATACGGGTCATTTCGGAATAATAGCATAAGACTGGAGCCTCCCCTCCTTGTAGTCAGGTGTGATGTGATGAAGCCCTCTTCCTCAGAGAAAGTCCTTCACGTGTCGACTTTAACGAGTTTGCCAGTGTGAGACATTTGTCACCTGCCACAGGTGTCCAACACCAACCGGCACTGTCGACACGCTGCAACTCCTCAGCACTAATCCTTTCTCCACACGCATGATCCACGCATTAAAAAAAGATTCCCATCTGAGTTGATGGACGCTGTGCGACAATGAGGAGAATCCGGTTGTAGTCCCTGGGCAATCGGAAATACCTCATCCAAGTTTGAGTGGGAGCCCTGAGTGCGCTTGCTAGCGCTAGCTTAACGTGCATCATGGTGACGCTGACGTGACATGCTGGACACCGGCTCAGGCGTGCATGACTTGGGCGTGTCTAATAGCCGACCCTTCTTCATGTCTGTCTCACACATGATTGAGGAATATTCTACAGCCAATCGGCGGCTTGTCTGGCTGATGGAGAATTGAACTGCTGGTTCCACGCTTGGATAAATCTCACCTTTAAGACTCGAGGAACCAGCAATCGGAGGTGTCGTCTTACATAATTACAGAAATTTGCTCAAAGGGGACCTGCTGACAGAAAGACTATTTCCTGGTAACACATAATGTCATTATAGCCCCTCATTATGTGTGTGAATGAACCGATGTCGATACGATGAGGCTGAGGGCTCACTCTGAGCGTAAAAACCCACGACCGTCATTTCAGTTAATGTGTGTTGTTCTCCCGCCGGTGGCCGTCGGTCGGAAAATGGAACCGTGGGGAAATAGGAGTATGATCGGAGTCTCAAATGAAAAGTCAATAAATATGATAATTGTTGTATGAATGTCTGGTTTTGTGAATAAAAGGAAGTCCCTAAAGTGTTCCCTGAGGGGCAAAAGGTAATCAACAATGAAGCACATGTGGGAGTTCTCCCTTTGTCTCCCAACCTCCTCGTACGAAGAACCGGCGAGGGCTAATATGGCGAGGAGAATAAAGGCAGCATTGAGATAAAGAGATGATAATTACACGGCTTTAGTCTTCTGTGTTCTTCGTCCTGAGTTCTGGCACAATCCTGCAGACCAACACCTGCCGAAGGCTCAGTTTCAGTAATTGTTTTATCCCCAAGCACCAACGCAGTAAAGATGGTTGATGGAAATGAAAGAGGACGGGTTTTTTTTTGTTGGATAGCTAGCTACAGTGTCGTCCTACGTAAGTGATCTCTGACTGTTCACACGGATACTAGAACCCAGGCTATGAGGCTTCGCCCAGTTTTGATCATATTGGGGACAATGACATGATAAATACTCGTATCCCAGTTACTGATTACTGCAAGCTGTTTACGCGTGTGCCTCAAACACTTATCACACCACGATTTTATGCTTTATGCTCGATTTACAACTACACTGTAAAAAAAAACAACTTCTATGGTAATCAGAGTGATTAACGGTCAATAATTAGTAACTATTGTAAAATAAATCACAGTATTAATACAATACAAAAATGTTTACAGTGATGTTTCACAATTGTGACTTTATTACTGTAATTTATTACGCCGCAAAAATACTTTTTGTGATATTTCACAATTGTGATGTTATTACTGTTTTTACTACAGTGTAAAAACACTTACTGTGTTTTTTTAGTTGTGATCTTATTGTTATTTATTACACTGCAAAACTGTTTACGGCAATATTTCACAGTTCTGACTTAATTACTGTTATTTACTACCAGTGCACAAAAATTCATTTTGATATTACACAGTTTTTACGTTATACACAGTTTTTACGTTATTACTGTTATTTACTACAGTGAAAAATGTTTACTGTGACTACACTATTGAGATATTCACTGGGATTCTTTGAATATTGTTATTTTTGAGTCAGTACATAGCTGTTTACTAGAAGAATAAAGTACTGTACTGATAAAATCCACTTTAAATTACCGTAGATTTCGCAGCAATTTGGATGGATAAGACGTGGGTAAGACTTTTACGTGTAAGGAATCGTTATAAAGTCTTATATCGGTGAGATGGAGGATATAATATTTACAGTTTATGCACAAACACAGAGACAGGCAACTCCAAAAACCAGATCATGACCAGGATCCTGGTCTAGATAAAAAAACAATCACTGTCCCAGTGTGTAAAACAAACTCCTTTGTGTCACATACTCTAAAATAAACAGGACAATCGGCCGACACTCTGCTTGTACAACTTATCAGAAAACAATGTTGCGTTTTGAAGATGAAGGAGGGCCGGATATTGTGAGTGTGTCTCCAACATGGCGCCATCATAAGCTGCACGCCACAGGAGGATGACAGCTGTCTGAGATAATGATGGCTGTTTGTATGCGGGTGTGAACATGTCGTGTATTCTCCCGTGTGCACTTAGCATGTTATCTTATACAAAATCAGTTTTTTTTCCTACATTGCAGATCACAGCGTGCATTTATTTTCTGAATTACGGCTGCAGGCTTAAAGCACTCGGGGGGATAATGAACGGAGGGTCTCACAACCGGCGTGTCTGTGGGACAGAACCCTTGGGACGGAGGGTGGTTGTGTGTGCGTTGTATGCGTTTGCGTCTTGGGAATGTATTTAATGCCACTCTCTATTTGATTTCTTCGCCACTTCAGCTTTACTGCCTGCCTCCACTGCAGAACCCCTTTGATTTGGAGCAACATTATAATTAAACTATTCCCCTTAAGTTCTGCTCAGTTGTTTTCTCAAGTCAGACCTCGCCTGAAGGAGTAACCTCTGATGAAACACGAGAAAGACGACCTACGGAAGCCGAGAACGGCCACAGAGGCAAATATATTATTATTATTATTATTATTAATAAATATTTTTACCTATTATCTGGATAACAAGATAATTTTTGTGTTTATCACCTGAAACCATAGCAACGATCGTTACGGAGATTGTTCCTATGGTTTTAGCACATTAGTCACATGACTGCATGCAGTCAAACAAATGTGCCTGAACCTGTTCATAATATAAACCAGTGGCTTATATTTCAATCTAGTGTTGTTCATGGTGAAAAACATGTGGAAGCCCGACTATTGGCCTTCAACTATTATGAGGAGGATGATGATCGTCTGCTGCTACTCTGCACCTCCTACATCCTTTCCTGCACACTGTGTCTTAATCGAATGGATACGATCTCCGGTGCGAATGGAATGGAAGCTGTAACATCCGACAGTCACTTAAACTGATCCTTTTCATATTATTCTCGAACTTAGCTTCACTTTGGAACATGTCAACCATATTGGGGAAAGTATCATTGCTTTCAAAACGTACAAAGAGGTCATGTGACACAGATGTTACACACATGGATACAAAGACACTACAAAGAGAAAAAAATGCTGCTACTCCCTGTGGGCTCAGTCTACTTAATGAAGCGATGCACGTCATAAGCAACTGTAATACAAACTGACAATATTCTGTATCCTCACACAACTGATGTTCCATCCAGCTGCAGGTGGTTCCGTTACCGATTCTCTTATATCCACATAATACTTTACTCCAACCATTCTTTCTCATTCAACCTGTAAAACGCCATCATAAATCTCTTACTCGTATTAGAGCTTTTAAAGGTACTCTCTCTCTCTCTCTCTCTCTCTCTCTGATACCTTCATCTGGATATACAGAAACACACGCACACTTCACTGCTGCTACACACTATGGGCGGGGTCTATGTAATGACAACAGTTTGCATGGAGAGTTAGCACCGAGTCGATGTTGCTGGTCGCTGCACGATGACATCAGGAGCAGCTTACAGACGAGTTCTCCCGCCGGACCACGCCAATGTCAGCATGATTGCGGGACGTGCACAAAGCATAAAATAGAGCCGGTGGAGAACCTGTCACTCCCCAGCACTCAGATTGATGAAAAGAGAGATAGCTAGGTGAGTTAGGGATTGGCGTATGCCAATTGAGAAAAATCTTGGCGGACAACCAGGAGAAAACGGCGGGGGGAACGGCTGGTCTTTGCATTAACGTCCATAAATCCATGTTAGCGCGTGCAGACGGCGTACGCTCATCTTCAATATCATCCATTTGCTCAGCCGCTCTGACTCCGGCTCGGGAAAGTCTGAAAGCAGTTTATCAGAGCGGAGTAGACCGCCTACTTCTAATGATCTTGAATTAGCTGAGCCAACGCTTCAAATCATGATGTCTACATGCGGACTAATGGACATCCATTCAAAACCGCTGCTGGCAAACGCTTCAGTCCTGTCAGCCACGCTGGCGAGACTCCAGCCCAGAAATGTACATGAAGACCAGAAGGGCCACGCGGTCCAAATCAGCCGAAGCTTTTTCAGGCACCGTGGTTGAAGGTCCAGCCCCGAGATGCCCCCCTCCCACCTACAGATACTCCATTTCTTCTCTAAACCCAGCTAGTGCGCTGGAATGTGCAGTCAAAATGGTTCCTGATTGATGGACACTAGTCCATCAATCAGCAACCAGGACTGAGGCAAAATGGTAAAATAAAGAGATCAAAAAATGGAAAATTCCCCCAATGGTGGCAGAATGAATCCCCCTGGGTAAGACATGACAGGGATCCTAATCTGCATTGAGTTGTCTGTTTGATGATGACTGCAGGACAGTAGCAGCGCAGGAAATCATTCTTCTGAGGCTGTAAAGTCCCTGGACCCTGACAGGAGTCCTTCACAGCGACAGAACACATGGATCCGGCGGTCTCCACTTTGTGGATTATTGTACTAGTTGGATAGTTAAAGTGATAAAAGTGGGAATAAATCCAAACGGTAACTTTTTTCATTATATACACTAAAAACCTATGGAAATATATCTATATCTATATATATAAAGACATATTTATATTTATTTATTTATTTTTCCCGCTGCAGTAGTATTAGTCACACAACTTTCCTTTCTTTCAGTACATTATTATACACTGTAAAAACAGAATTGTTGATGCCACTAAATTGAATTGAATATTTTCAATTGAAATAATCGAATTTTAGTTTTATGTCAAATACAAATTGTACTTTATTACGTAGTAAATTTAGCTTTTTAGTTGTAAAAAAAGGGAAGAAAAAACAGGCGGTGACAGCACGGATGAGTATCGTGTAAAACTGGTGCCTCAAAGTCCGGGGGCCTTCCTGAGGTTAGCTCTTATCTCATCTTCCTCCTAAAAACATGTCGTCGTTGTGACCGGGCCTGAGGTCTTTAATATGCGCCGGTCCATATTAGTTTTTTTTTTTGCTGGAACCAGATTTTGGACCCACATGCAGACGTACTTCAGAAACTGAGCAGGTGCAGATCCCTGAAATAATTTACTATCAGAAATGATCACATCCAAATTCCAAAATCCAAACAGAACAACGGCCAAGAAGAGTCAGAGGTAAAAAAAAAAACAGGAAGGAAGTCCAACAATCCAAACATCCAGTGGAAAAATCCAAAACAACAAGCTGAAGACTGAAAACTGAGATTAACACGGGAAAAACCACTGAAGAGAGAAAACCCTGGAAAATGTGATGAACACCGACATCATCAACAGCCAACTGGCAGAAGAGGAGAAGAGGAAGACATTAAAGACACAGAGTAACGAGACAAGAAGAGACAGCTGGAGAGAGAAGAGACAGGAAATACAAACAAACTAGAACATATAGAGGAGAAAACAGAAGAACCGATGAAGATAAACAAGGAATAACCAACAGGAAGTGCAACGCTAACTCACAGCACAGTGTGACACCCTTTCAAAATAAAATTCAAGGAAAAAAAAAAACTCTTTGTGGATCGATTTATAAATATTTGATTTCAAAGAAAGACATTTTTTTTTTGATTGAAACGAAGGTTTCAATCAAATCATGAGAAAAGGTGAAATAAAGGTCTCTATTTTCTTGTTGGTTCTAAGCGTCAGTTTTTCTCTGTGTAGGTTTAACACTCGTCTTCCATCCCTGATCTCACTCGTATTATTCAACATCTTTTCATCCCAGCGGTCCAGGACGGGGGGCACCAACAGAAAAAAGAAAGAAAGAAAACCCTCCAGTGCTTGAGGGAAAACGCTGCTCGCTCTGCGGCTCCCATAAACGCTTAGAACGACTCCCGTAAATTTTATCGCGGCGTTTTTCCTTCCGTCTCTCAATCACACGTTCAGACATTAAACCGCCGCCACGCCCTCCTCAGGCCCGATGCCACTAGGGGAATTTAATTCTACGTCCTAGTCTGTTCCTGCCAAAGTAAAGGAGAAGGGAGGAGGAGAAGTGGGAAAATGAACGCCTGAAGTAAATTTTCCTCCTTTTATCCACAAACGTTTGATCTGAACCTTAAAGTCGGAGTCACGACGGATGAGGAGGAAGAGACTCTCAGGTTTTGGGTCGACCTGTTGCAACCTGCTATTGACTGAGACAGCGGATGATGGCGAGACAGGTGACACCACGTGCCGGCGGGGTGTCACCTGTCTCGCCATCATCCGGATGATTTTGACGAATGATGAAGATGAGGATGAGCCGCAGACGTTATGCAGATGCAGGTATCGCGGCAGTAGTTTTGACTTCTGGTCCCGCGGGCCGATGG
The DNA here is from genome assembly GCA_009660295.1 of Lophius piscatorius. Taxonomy (NCBI): domain Eukaryota; kingdom Metazoa; phylum Chordata; class Actinopteri; order Lophiiformes; family Lophiidae; genus Lophius; species Lophius piscatorius. The sequence continues at coordinate 45,869 of VRLP01001970.1, read as the reverse complement.
CCTCGCAGGCAGACGACGGGAGTCCTGGGAGGATTCCAGCTCTCTGTAGATGTCAGTACCGTCAGTCATCTTCCTCCATGGGCAGGGCCTACAGACACAGATCCGGTTGCATGTAAATCTGTGGAAGGTCAAGAGAGACCAGCGGACGGTTGGAAGAGAGGAATGCTTAAAAGAGAGTCAAAGCCTGTCGCCGAATCAGAAAGTACTGACAGCGAATATTTATACAGGCCTAGCCTGAAATAACGTAGTATCCTTGAGGGGATGTACTGTGATAAAGACATACTACATCCTAAAAAAGTCCCCCAGTCTCCTGCGTTGTAGATGGAATCCCCCTGATTGAACTCCTGAAATCAAACGTCAGAAAAACTTGCGGTTTGTGTAAAAAAAAGAAAAAGCTCCCCCTAGTGGGTGAAAAATGAAGTATTTTCTGTAAAATATAAATTAATATTTTACTCTAGTAGGTTTAATCAATTCATATACACCAAATAAATAAAAAAATGTTCCCCTAGTGAGTGAAAGATGAATAAATATCGTCATCCCCGTTTCGCCCGTAGATTGGATTGATTTTCGGAGAGGTTAGTTGCATGTTTCCATAAAGGGGAGGAGCCTCATGGAAACCTAACTTGTAATATTCATATTTCCCACTTATTGTTCATATTTCACTCACTAGAGGCGAGTTTCTTACAGTTTTTAGCTCGTTTGAACTGAAACAAGTAAATCTGTCTGGTTTTATTGCTGAGCTCAGAAGAACTAGTTAACTGTATTAATCTTCATCGTTGAGTCGCTGTGGGATCTGATCTCACAGCAGACTGCTGACTTCACGGAAAATAGTGAGGTTGAGCCCATATGGACTGTTGGACATAATTAATGAGTCACTTTTAGTTGGAGAAGTTCATTAAAGGGGGGGTTCGCATGTAGGACGCAGGGGATTGTGGACTTTTCGGGGATGGACCCATGCTGACGGGGACGATAGCGTTTAGGCCCAGCTAGCATAAAAGCTGTTTCTTGTATCTGCGGCAGCCTTTGACGCGACACTCTGGGAACACGGACGCACATTCAGACATTCAAACGGGTTCGGGCCCCTGAGGGGCCAAAGTTCTGCCTCTCACAGGGAAAGTTCCGTCGCTCCCCTCGTACACACTACAGCGTATCCAGCTCACGCTCTGAGTGATGACCAGCGCGCTTTAAGTAACAACTTTTTTCTTATCAGCGTTTCAACTAGGCAGACCGGGGAACTGTGAAAGTCACCGACTGGCGTTGATATCCATCACCCGAGGAGACAAAACCCAAACTGGCAGGGCCTTGGACAGAATCAGATCTGGCATGTAGAGAAAACCCGGAGACAAGCTCACAGCTTTATCCTTCTTACCCTCTCCCTCTCTCTCTTACGCTCCTTCTTTCTTCTTTCTTCTTTCTTCTCTTCATGACCGACTACGTCTTCCGTTCTGATCCGAGCGACATTCACCCAACGATAAAGTTTTCAAAACTAAAGGTTTCAAAATTGACCAGGATTTCATAGGGAACGAAAAAAATTTAGAGAAGGACTTTTTTTCCTACAGTCTATAGTTTAATAAAGTTTGTTCTCTTTCATTTAACTTGATAAGTTCAATTAAAAATGCAAAATCATAAATGTGGTTTTCAGACGTCCTGAAGAAGAAGATTCCTCATCGTTTGAGGAGAATGAATAAACTCGAGGAGTCCCAGTTGTCTTATGTAAATATATATAGGATTATTACAGACAGATTCATTATAACAGAGAAGATCCCAGAATCTTCCCATTCAGAACCAGCTGGATCCTTATTTGCTTAAAATGTCGGCCAATCTACCGGGTCAGGTTGGATCGGTCCTTCAGAATGAACTCTGCGCCCAACATTCGCCAGACATAACACGAGGAAAGACTTCAGAATCAAGTAGAGCAAACATAGTATTTTCATCTCCCCAGCATATTCCAAATAACTAATTTGATTTAATCCAAATACGTAAAGTCGAGCTTAATGTAAATAACTAATGTGAATCAACCTTAATGAAAGAAGTTGGACATATTCCAAATAATTAATTGTAATTAACCCCAATAAATAAGGTTGGACCTGTTCCAAATAATTAAATATAATTAACCCAATAAATAAAGTTGGATCTATTCCAAATAACTAATTTGATTTAATCCCAATACATAAAGTTGGACCTAATCTAATCTAATCATAAATTAAGTTTAATCAACCCTAATATATAAATAATCCAAGCGACCGAGTTGGATCAAACCTAATAAATAAAGTTGGACCTATTCCAGGTAACTAATTTGATTTAATCCCGATACATAAAGTTTGCACCAAATCCAAGTGAATACATTAAATCAACCCCAATCAATACATTTTGATGTGATCCAGGTAAATTAACTGAATCAATCCTAATAAATGATACCGACCCAACACTAGAACTTTAAGCTAGATTGAAATAATCCTGACTAGAACCCATTTAATCATGTTGACATAGTTGATGGTTTTCTAAAGTTAAAAACAAAAAACAAAAGTTGAAACAACATTTGACCATTAATAAAAACCCATTTTTGACAGACAGGTACCGATGAGTCAGCATTTAGAGCCTGTGGGAAAGACTTTGTGGAAAAGACGGGAGGGACACAGAGACGTGGAGACGGATGTCCTGAGGGAAGCAGAGCGGGACGCAGAATTTGTTGGTGTTGGATGTTGAGCCTCGTGTTGGTCGTATCTGAAGGCATCAGAACGTCTCCTGGATTTCACTAATAATACTCCAGGGAGGGAAGACGTGACTCTGTGACGAGGACGGCGTGTTGGTCTCTGCCTGGATGCATGTGTGCCTTCATCATGTCTTCACAGCGGTGTCACCAGGGAGCCGTGTCCTACCGCCAAACTACCAGCCTGTGTTCATCTCCCTCCCTCGCCGCCTCCATTATCTGCTGCTTGAACTAAGGGCGCCACTTCCGCCTCATTTTACCCCCCTTACCTAAAGACTCCTCGGGACCCAGATGGCGAGCCGGTGTCACAATGACAGGATTTTTCAAGAAAACAGGTGTGGGATGTTGTCGCGGCGTCCCACGCTGCACAAGTTTACCCTTTACTGGATAGAGCAGGAGGTTAATGATGTAAGTGACAGACCCGGAGGGATCCGCCGGGGTAAACAATGTCTGTCTGCCTGAACGGAAAAAAAAGAAAAAGACCTTTGAATGGCTGTGCTTGTATTCACACGCATCTCTGTTTCAGCCAAAAGGCTTTTGTGGCCGAGGTTCTCAGAGGAAGGGTGGATGGAGAATCCACGCGGGAGTCCCTGCTGCAGCGTGGACGCAGCTGAGAGGTGAGGGACTGAGGGGACAGGTCGGGACAGGACACAGGTGTGAATGAGTGGACGGTAATCCACAACGCCTCCCCACAGGGCTCCACTCCTGTGTAATCTTGGGTAGGGCGATAGGAGGAATACACGAGGGACGCTCATCCGCTGACCCCGAACAGCCGGAGGAGCCGATGATGATGGAGGCTGCAGAGGCACGAGAGGAGAGCCAGGCAAACATGCTCTAACAAACAGAGACACCTGCAGACCTGTCAATTGATTCAGAGCAGGGCGAGTTAATAACACAGACGGCTGCGCTGGGAAAATAGTCTACCTGTCTGTACGCAGTTAATGGACTGCCGCGCTGCCCTGGAGCAGCAATCCTGTTTGTTTGTGTTTAATTGTGCCTGCGCCGGATCATAGAGATGGCCACGATGTCCCGCTGGAGCATTTGTCATCTATCCAGACCCCCAGCCTCATTACGGCATTTTATCAGGAATGTTTATTCGCTCCAGCTCTTCTAATCTGTTGCTCCTCGTTGGGTGCGGTAATGACTGGTTTATAGAATGTTTATGCTTTATTACCGCTTTATTACACAGTTATAAACTGTACATTAAATACAAGTGGCAGATTAAGAAAAAAAAAAGTATATTTTTCGTGAGCGTAAGTGTTTTTCAACGTTTTTTTTTCTACGCCTGACTGTCTGTTTAATCGCCACTTATTCAAAGTGACTAAGAAATTAATACTTTCATTCCACATTATGTTTGATGACTTGAAACTTGCGTTGCTGCCATGGCAACTAAGACCTCAGTCGTTTAATAATCCATGATGGGTGTTTGGGTGTCACAGGAAGCTTCAGGCTACAAATGCAGTTTTACATCACCTGTAAATTTAAAGAACAAAATAATGAATCTATTAGGCTATTTGTTTGAAGACAAACAATTTTATTCTTTCTTTTTTCCACTTTTTAAATATCAAAGCCCCCCCCTCCCACACACAAACACACACACCGACACACACCAACACAAAACCACTATTATTATCAATCAATTAATTACATTTTAATTAACAAAGATATTACAAACCTATTTTTGTACCTCTATTTCTCCGGTTTAAATTCATCTATCGATCCCAAACAAAAGCAGACAGTGTTTTCTAGGCAGCACTTTTGGCAGAAGATGATGTCATCGTTCAAATCAGCTTTGTTCTGCCGTCTGTCAAACCTGTGACTTGATGACATCGGCGTGATGGTGGGACTCTGGGGGTTAACTTTTTCTCATTTCTGCTTTATTTACTTTAATCAAATGTTAAAGCTAGTTTATGCGGGGGAAAAAAACTTTTATATCGTTCATATCGTTTTTTGACCTTCGACTCGTATTTCATCTCCAGTGTGTTTCAAAAGAAAAACTCCTTTCATCACTTTCATGAAGTCATTTCATTAACATGTTTCCTATTTCACCTTTATGTTTGCCACTTAAACACTGAATGCTGTCAGTCTATTTTTACATTCGACTGTATGTGGAGACTAAAGACGATTAAATGTATTATTATTATTATTATTATCTACTTAAGATTGATTTCTTTTCACCTTACAGCCACCAGAGTTTTTATTCTAGAACTTCACTATTATCCATCATATAAACCACATTTATATGACGATTCTAGATTCTAGGTTTCTGTGTTCACACTGCTGCAGCCCCCCCCCCATCCAGATACATGGTTGCCTAGAAGCCCCCCCCCCCCGGCGCTGCTGAGCGTAACACAACCAAACCCACCTCCCTGGGTTAATTAACCATTAAGCAGGCAGCAACCGCTCTCCTCCTGGAGGAGAGCCATGCGACTAAATCATTAGGAAATACCAATGAATTTCAAATAAAACAGCAGGCGCCGCCGCAGATGCCCACCAAATTATGGGGGCGCATAAAATAAGAGTGAGTGCTCACGTTCGTGTAGGCGCGCGGTCACAGGTGGGCGCCAGACAGTTATAGGCGCGTGGAATGCCAGAGGTGGTGCTCAAAGCGAGGGTGGCAGCTGCCAGTCCATTATAATGGCGGCGGCGGTGAGGAGGGAGGGGCTGTGAGGGCTCGCCAAAGTCCTCACTGTGAGCCGTGATCAAAGATGTGGCATAATGGTGTGGGACTGGAAGAGTGGGGGGGTCAGGGGAGGAGTGTAGATGTCAGCTGTGAGGGGAGGGGAGGCCATATGTGCTTGAGTGTGTGTGTGTGTGTGTGTGTGTGTGTGTGTGTGTTTGATTTTCTCATGCAGGTATAAAATGAATGGATGAGAGAAGAGAGGCGTTTGACATCAGGGCACATGGAACAAATCAGTGCAAATTCACCAGCTGCTTCTGTGGGAGGCTGGAGCATCAGGTACCAGCAGGACCCGCGCCGTCAGAGGAGCAGAGCCGTGTTTCAAGAACTGACTTCCTCCGGGATCCACTTTGTTTTATGAATGCCATTTCCCAGCATGCCTCATAAAGAGTGGCGGCTGTAGCTGAGGCCGTAGCTGAGGCCGTAGCTGAGGCCGTAGCTGAGGCCGTAGCTGAGGCCGTAGCTGAGGCCGTAGCTGGTCAGACTTTATAAAAATCCGTGATCGTGATCGGCCAAAAAAAAAAAAAAATCGCTGCACTTCTACTGATGGAAGTGAACGTTCCCCGATCAGATGATTGACAGTTTGATCCCAGGACTCCATGTTTAGAGTCCTTGATCAAGATTCTCCCCAGGGTTTGGGCAAATATAGGGTTAGAGGTTAGAGGTCAGGGTTATCTAATCCTAACTACGTACACCCTGGAAAAGTGGTTAATAATATTGAATTGTCGTTACCACCGCTGCCTTAGATCCTTCCTGTATCCGCGGTAACTCTAAAGCCATTTCAGGGATCTTTTTCAAACTTCATACCCCCATAGATCCTACCGCGAGGAAGAAGTGGATTCATTTCAGGAAATGTTGGTTGTATATTTCAACTACAATGGGGAACTTTATCTCCAAAAGTTTTTCTGGCCACAACTTCGCATCTGTTGGTCCGATTTAGTCCAAAGTTTGTGCATGTAGGTAGGAATCAAAAACGAGAATGTGCTTGGACTGAAAAAGATTCCGTTTGTTGGTGGATCTCTTCAGATAGAGATTTAAGCGGACGTGAAAATGACAAGGAAACTCTTGAGCGCTCTCCTCTTGCATCAGCTAAGATGCCTTCATGCGTTGAGTCGTACTATCTTGCAGCCGTACTCTCCATAATAGGAACTTAAAAACTTTACAAGCCTGTAGAGGCTTGAGAAAAGGAAAGCTACTAGATCAATAAATTACAGGCTATTTAAAACCAAGGTCTAACTGTGTGTCTGCATAAAAGGGTCTGAAGGGGAAGCTGTGTTAAGGTTTTGGACGTCAGCTGAGAGGCAAAAGCCGGTTCCCCTCTACTGGAGGATTCATCATTGTCGCGGTAAAATGACTGGTGCTTTATTTTAGGAGGATTTGGCAGATCAGAATTGGGAGAAAGACCTTAAAAACCGAGAGAAACCGAGACTGAGTGGGTGGAATCACTTCACAGAGACGAGATACAAATAAGTCGCTGTACAATCTCAGAGCGCCGGCACACCGGTGTGACAGAGAAAACAGGAGAGAGGCAGCGGCGGCTGTGATGGGTCGATGACACCGCCAGGCTGTGTAACGAGCTCCGTCTCATCAGCGTTCAAAGCTCCGCTATTATTCCTGCTTTTCTGCAGCCGGAGAAAAAAATCCAATACAAACTGGATGTGATGATCCTATTAGCTTCAGAACAGCTGCCATCAGTCTGAGGTGGAACATCTACCTCCAAGAGAGACTCTCAGTATGGTACAATGTGTGTTTGTGTGTGTGTGTGTGAATGTGTGTGTGTGTGTTTGCTTGTGTATGTGTATGTTTGTGTGAGTGTGTGTTTATGTGTATGAGTTTGTGTGTGTGTGCGTGCGTGTGTGTCTGTATGTGCATGTGTGTGAATGTGTGTGTGTGTGTTTGCTTGTGTATGTGTATGTTTGTGAGGGTGTGTTTATGTTTGTGTGAGTGTGTGTCTATGTTTATGAGTTTGTGTGTGTGGGTGTGCATGTGTTTGTCTGTCTGCATGTGTATGATGGTGTGTGTGTGTGTGTTGTATGTGGTGCATCTGTGTGTGTATGTCTGTATGTGCATGTGTGTCTCTGTGTGCATGTGTGTATTTGTATGTGTGTTTGTGCGTGTATGTTCTTCGCATTTGAGAGTGTGTGCATTTGTTTTTGTGTGTGCCTATGTACATATTTGTGTGTGTATGTGCGTGTTTGTGTGTTTGTCTGTGTGCATGTGCGTGTCTGTGTGTGTTTGTATGTGTCTATGGATGTGCGTGTGCGTGTGTGTTTACATGTGTGTGGATGTGGGTGACGACGTGAGGAGAGACGTTAATGAGGAGGAAATGTTAGGAGACCAGCGTAAATGATGTCATTTTAAGTCAGATATAAAAATATTAAACCACATTAAAAGTCTCTTTTCTCCCCAACACTATCAGAATCTTGTCATCTTGTCATCTTGTCATCTTTTGGGGGAACATGTATCTTTGTTTCCAAACAGGACGTGAGAACCCGCTGCAAAAACAACCTAATCATCATCGGTTTCAGGAATAGATGTTTCCTGAACTACAGCACACAGTATTCTTAGAATTCTCTGAAGAGTCCGTCTCCGCTTCTCCTAAGAGAAAATTACAGGAGATGTGAAATGGACCTAATGGACCAGAACATGGAGCACATTTCACAAATTGTTTTTGACATGCTCACACCAGTCAGAGATCTGTAACGTTACGTGTTTGTTACATCTGGGCGTTTTTTTGTTCCTCATTATTGGAAACACATTTATTCTTTTTAAATGTCATTTATTTTTACAGCAAACATGGAACTGGTGCCTTTACTGATTTACTACAAGAACATACTTTCCCAACTTGTAATAATCAATCATTATTATAATAATAATAATTATTATTATTATTACGTTTAGTCTTTATTATCACTTTGTTATAAAAAGTATAATATTATACCAGCCTCTATTTTCTAACATTTGAGTAACATAATCGAGGTGCGTAAAGAGCTTTTCCATCCACCCGACCGGTCATGGCAGTAGGCCGTCCACCCTGAGTCTTGGATCTGCTCGAGGTTTCTGCCAGTTAAAGGGCAGTTTTTTCTCGCCATTGTCGCCAAGTGTTTGCTAAAGGGGGAATTTGTTAGGTCCTGTATATAATTATATAAAGAGTTTGGTCTAGACCTGCTCTTTCTAGAAAACACCTTGAGGCACATGTTGTTGTGAATTGGCGCTATATAAATAAAGATTGATTGATTGATTCCATTTAAAGAGTTTTTTACGTCATGGTTTCTCAGGGGTGAAATTGTAGATTTCTCAATACAAGGGCAATAAATGTTTGACAGATATTCTTCCACTCATGCCGCAGTCATGAAATGTCATCTTCTCTTCATGAAGGCACCTGAGCAGTACCTCAATAACCTGAACACCGCGTACACTTGTGCGTCACGTTTTATTACTAGATTATTACCGCTGTGCTCTGACTGCTGGACGGATGGAAAGATGGAAATATTCCTGAAACAGCTGGAATAGGAACATAAAAATGAAAAGTTTAAAGGGGCTGTGGTTTTATTTCTGACTCCAAAAGGTAACAGCAAAAAAAAAAACTACATTACCCAGAATGCCTTATGCCAATCCAGACCAATAAACACTCTGGTACCGATTCATTGACTCGGCCTTTCAGCTTCATAGTTACGACCTTCATTTTACACTATGATGGGATGGTAATTGTTCCAATAACACTTCTGATGCTCTGACGTTCTTCTTGAGAACAAAGCTCATGAATCCCACTGAAAGCTCCATTACACTTCCACAAACATCAGCCTGCAGTTTTTAATTAGTCCGTTAATAATTCAAGTACCAGTGTTTTCATGTTTGCGTGTAGCTGCAGATAGCGGAACATTTATATGACTCTATTATAAAGAGTTTCTGCACAAGCCTGCAGGCGGTAAAGAGAGATTTATTAGAATTTGTCATTAACAATAGCAGAGACAATATATTAGTGTGAATGTGTGTGTGTGTGTGTGTGTGTGTGTGTGTGTTTGAAAACACACACTGTACATCCTAATGGGCCGAGACTTTATCAGATTAACTGAATCATTTATGTGGTGAGCTCCCCTGTCTGTTGGATGACATCACTCATGTCGGCCGTTTGTTCTTAATGCTAATGAAGCGGGTAATTATATTCTTGAAGATGAACTCATACACTCTCTCCTCGTCCCTGTTCTCTATGCCTTTAAATGAGCTCCGCTCAAACACACATCCTTCCCTCTCAAAAGAAAAAAACAGATAATATGTAATAGATGACGTGTCATGTGACGAGGATGATGTTGTGCGATGTTGAGGCGTACGCCCGCCGCGCCGTAATCAAACTGCCTCCTCAAAATAACAAAGAAAAGGAAAAAGTTTCGGCTCAGATACGGTCTGTAGTTTCAGGTGTGTCTGTCGTCACAGGTTACTGGTAACATGGCTAGTTAAAAGCGAGAGAATAAGTTCAGAGGAATCTGTTAAAGGAGCAGTGTGAAAAAATTCACAGACAGGAAGTAGTGAGGATCCAGATTTATACTTTCATCCCCGACAGCAAGGGTATGTCCTCGAAAAGCCCCCCATGATGCACCAGCAATTCCCCTGATTGAACTTCTCAAATTAAATGTGAAATTATGTCGGAGAAAGTTGTTTTTTATAAAACTTATCAAAAAAAGCTTTGCCTGGGGAGTTAAATAAGAGCAATTAGAATAAAAAGTGATAAATACAGATGAGATCTCCTCGGGCCGATTCCTACGCACCAAATTTGGGAAACTTGGACCAACGGGTAAGAAGTTAGGTCAGAAAAACAATGTTTTTCATAAGATAACTCCTCCTACTGAGTTACATTCATCAACCAGTAGAATAAAAACATGATTTATACAAGATCGATCTCCTCCAGCTGATTCATATCAACCAGATTTGGACTAAATCCGACTAACAGTTAGCAGGTTATGCCAGAAAAACTGTGATTTTCATAAAATACTGCCCCCTAGTGAGTAGAATATGAACTATTAGAGAAAAATATGAAATATACAAGATAGATCTCCTTGAATTTATTCATATGCTCCAAATTTGGACCTAATCGGACCAACGGTTGAGAAATTATGTCAAAAATAAAGCAACCACTAGTGATGGAAATGTCCAACTGACCTTTCCAAAAATCAGTCCAGTTCTTCCTGCCTGTTAACTGATGAGAGAGGAGGGGGCTCAAAAGTTCTTTTAAACAGTGAAGCGTGAAACATCGACGTCAAAGAAAGTAAACACAAAGAGTGAAGTTGTGAAACCGTTGAAAGATAAACCGGTGTTGTCCCCAGAATCAGCCAGGGGCAGAGAAGGACGGAGGACACAGACATCTTTCTCCGTTTAAGCCTTGGTTCCTTAGGAATGTGTAAAAGTTACACGTCAGACGCACTAAGGACAGAATTCAAAGAATATTTTGTCAGTAAAGCAGGAAAGTTCCTTGTGCCTCTTGTAATACATTTTGTCGGATTTTCAGACGAATTTCTAAAATAAGACACAAGGCTCAGTAAGATTGAGTGTCTGAAACTTAATCCCGAATACTCTAGAAGAACATTAGTCGGACCGGTTCCCTACCGGTTTGTCCGTTCAACCTCATCATCACTTCAATAGACCGTCTTCGGGGGCAGGACGTTAACTCGTAGGTCTGAAGAGTAGCCCCTCATGCTAAATCAGAAGAATTTAAAGAATTGATGAGGATGAAGGTGATTGAAATCCTTCCGTCTTGGAATGGTTCTGGAGATATTTCTAAGGAGCCACAGTGAGACGTTAGAAGGAACAATAGTGAACCTTCACAGAAGTGGTAGTTCTTCAAGAATAACTCAAAGAGAGCATCAAAGGGTCGTACAGGAAGTCACAAAAATGAAATGACGAAGGAAGCGCAGACCTCTCTCACCTCAGTGACGCTCAGAGGTCATGGCACCACTATTCCAAAGACACTGGGAAAAAAAGGCATCAGACTTGGGAGAATCTTCTCTGGGCTGATGGGTAAAAAAGTTGAACCGTCTGGTGTCAATCAAACACAGTGTTCCACCAGAAGAACATCGGACCTACGGTCAAACAAGGAGGTGGCAATTTGATGTTGTGGAGATGCTTCTCTGCTCCAGGCTCCTTTTTCACACTGGTGTTTGTGTGTGAGAAAACTTTTCACCTAAATTAATAAAATGATCTTTTTAAAATCTGCTTCTTTGTTACACTCAGGTTTTTTCTTGATGTGGAATTTAGTTTGACGAGCTGAGACACACAAAAATAGAAGAACCAACGACTTCCTATCAGTCCTAAAGAGGAAACAGTGTATGTGTGTGTGTGTGTGTGTGTGCGTGTGTGTGTGTGTCCTGACTAACAGCTCCTGGGAGGCTTGGCTGAGTAAAGACCGGTACCGGACTGGTGCGGCTCATCAAATTGAATTCGGCCCACTGAGAATCCTCTGCTGTGTTTATCCCCACTGTGGAACGGGAGCCAAGATGGAAGTAAAGACTTGCCAGACGTTTCCCTGTGGATTCTGTCCGGTTCCCACTCCATCAGAACTCCGTGAAGCTTTATTCTGGTTGAGGTGTTTGAGTGTGTTTTGATGAGTGAGTATGACGACAGGTTTTTATCAGCATTCATGTCCGTCTGTTTACTGAAGGCCTGAAGAAAAGTCTTACGGGGGTTTAGTTCAGTGGTAGAACTTTTGACTGCAGATCAAAAGGTCCAGCTGACCCATCTTTTTTTTTTTTGCACCACTGGAGCTCAGGAGGTTGATAGAAATTGCATTTTAATTGGTCATCAACCAATCGGAGGGTCAGCGAATTGATCTCCGTGGTAAACAGTAGGGTATACAAAGCAAATGGATTATTATTATTATTATCATTATTATTATTATTATTATTATTATTATTATTATTATTGTTTCGCTAACATTTTCAGTATTCCCTGTATTTAGAGTGTTTGTGTAATTATGAGATGTCTGACTGATTGGAGATTATTTACATAAATCACGTGATTGTCAACTGGTGACATGAGTTTTGTAAGAAAATTGAGTTTTACTTAAAGTAGAATAATAGTTGTATTTAAAACAGGACTTATAAAATCCATTTATTTCTAATAAGGTGCTGTGTGAATGTTCTGTTACGACATCTACAGCAAATAAGACAATTTAACAGCCTTAAAAACAATTATAATTCATTATATGATTCATTAAATAAAAAAAATAAAAAAGACCAAAGTACTTCTCGAGAGATGAGTTACGTACTTATTCGCAAAAAAACAAGCTATTCTAATACCATGCATCACATTATAAACTCCAGGTTCATCTAAGATTCTCTCTGAAATAAATTGAAGCACTTAATCCTTTTATGAGAAGAGAAAATTATTGAGACTTCCATTGATCTGCCACTAAAATCATGAAATTCTGCTTTGCTGCAATTTTTACTGCTGAAACCTCATAAAAAAACCCAAATACTTTTTAACTCAGACAATCATGCTTGATATTTGCTTTCCAAGAATGGAAGCTATTACACCAGTTCCCGCATTTTGAGCGCCGTCGGGCATTTTCCCTCTACTATGTATCGCAGAGACAGACGTAATTACCGGAAACACCTCAACTAAAATGTAACACTTTGGCTCTGCCTGATTGGATTTACAGTGCCCTCCAGAATCATTGGCTCCCTTTGAAAAACAAATAGAATGAGATTTTTTAAAAAGTCTTTATCGTTTATACACATGATCTTTCATTCAAATGATTTCCAAATTTCCAAAAAAACTAAAATAATGGGTAAAATAATTTAATTTCATTCTCAAAATAAAACTCATATTTTTCTCTGAAACATGTAAGGAAATAGGAAACCCTGTGATTGAAGAGTAACTGAAGCGTAAATCCAGTCCTATTTCATATTTTTAGCTTCACCCGTCTGAGTAGGAACTCTGAAAGGGTGAAAAATAACTTCCTATTTTACTGTGGTATAAATATGAGGTGACACAGGCCAAATTCTCTGAGATTCTTCACAATAGGAAATAACTGAGAATTCAGCAATGACGCCTGAAGAAAAAGTTTTAGAGTTGCACAAATCTGACAATGGATCCAAGAAAATTAATAATTAAGACGTTTAAAGAAACTAGAGATGTTTAAAATCAGCCTGGAAGAGGACGTGTATGCAAACTGACTGTACCCTATGTACTGTGAGGAGGATGGGTCAACTGGCAAAAGACTCTTCAAGGATTACAGCAAAAGACTTTGCAGCAGGATTGGGACACCCCATGGAACAAGGTCATAGGTCAGATGAGACCAAAGCAGAGCTTTTTGGCAACAAATGTTAAAGATTGGCGTGGCAACAGCTTCAATCCAGCAATTGGGTTAGTAAAAAAGAAAATCCGGTCTGGAGAGATTAAGCCATTATTTTGTATACAAATGAGAAATGAGGGGAAAAACTATTACCAAAAAAAGCAGTGTAGGTGGATCGGTGACCCTGAATCGTCCGTGGGTGTGAAGGTGATTGTGAACGGGGGTCTATCGGCGGTCTATCGGCGGTCTATCGGCGGTCTATCTCTATGTGTGGGCCCTGTGATGAAGCGCCGACTTGTCCAGGATGTACCCAAACTCTCGCCATTTATCAGCTGGGATTGGCTCCCGAACCTGAACAAGTTAAACGGTTACATAAAATAGATGGCTGGGAGAGACGTGTGGCCGTCTGTTATTCAGCAGGATCTAGGATCTACTCCAGTTCTTCTTTGGTCACACATTTGGGGAGGGGGTGCAGGGAAAAAAGATGATGGCTACAATAATTTACCAAAATCCTATTAGAGATGTGACACATGTGATTAGAGTGACGCCCAGCGTCTGCAAAAAGCAAAGAATCGATCGGGGCAACATTCATTACATCCGGGTGTGGGTTTAAAAAAGACCTGGACATCACCATCGACAGGTATTCAACTGTGAGGAGACCCGGGGGGGCAGATGCAGGAGATGCTGCAGGGGTTACAGCTCCCAGCTGGCCTGTGAGGGTCTTGGAGATCAAGCAGCGAGCCGGATGGAGTTGCTGCATTGGTGAAATTATACATGGAGCGTCTCTATGTCTGTGTCTGTGTCTGTGCCTGTGTTTGTGTCTATGTCTGTGCCTGTGTCTATGTCTGTGTCTGTGCCTGTGCCTGTGTCTATGTCTGTGTCTGTGTCTGTTCCTGTGTCTATGTCTGTGTCTGTGCCTGTGTCTGTGCCTGTGCCTGTGTCTGTGCCTGTGTCCGTGCCTGTGCCCGTGGCTGTGTCTGTGCTGCTGTGCCTGTGTCTGTGCTGCTGTGCCTGTGTCTGTGCCTGTCTGTGTCTGTGCTGCTGTGACCTTGAGTTAGAAGCTAAAACAATAATCGAACATATAAAATCCACCAACGTACGCAGCCTTGCTCTCCAACTCTCCCTGAGGACCAAATCATAGGGAAAGGGATTATTCATCAAATGTCCCTGGCAGCGGAATATCAGCTGTTAATGCCTTCCCATGATGCCCTTTGCTGAGCTCATTTATTGACAATGTATTCATGTCCTGAAATAATATATCTAAGTGGGAATCCAGGATGTATTTAATGTGTATTTGATTATGGCGGAGACCAAAATGTGATTTTCAAAACATTTGGCAACTTTTTAAAAGGTTTCCGTAATAAACGGTCGTCTATTTTTAATGTCTTCGTGTCTGAGAGACAGAGAAGAGATTCTGCGCTCGCTTTCATTTATTCAAATGTTTTGTCCGAAGGCTCCTCTGAAGTAAAAAGAGAAAAACATCTAAATTACTGCATTTAGAGTCATTTCAATGCAAAACAAAACAAGACCTTGGGAGATTTTCGGCTCCTTAAATCCGCTGTGCAGAACAGAAAACGCCGGTGTTAGAAAACTGTCCTGCAGCTTACGATGCACTTTCCGTAAAAATCCATATCAATCCCAACCGTTTGTGGTTTAAGAGGACGACATAATAATAATAATAATAATAATACATTTAAGACATGTGCTTAAACGACTGGATCCAGAAACCGACAATCAGAGAAGAACTCCAGCTGAGGGAAAGTCTAGACATGAAGCACAGGTGGCCGGTAATTTATGAAATATTTGATGAACCTCCTGAAGTAACCAAGAAAACAGACTGAATTAAAAAAAGTTAATGAATAAAAAACAAATTTTTTTCTACCTTGAAATCTACAATATTTTACAAATACATACTGGAATACATATATATATATATATATATATATATGTATGTATTTGTATATGTATGTATATGTATATATATATATAATTTGTTTCTTTCGTTCTCTTTGTAATATATCCAGAATAATACGACTTTCCTCTGATATTCATTTATTGTTTAGGTAATTTCTACAAAAATGTATATTTTCCCAGTACATTGTTGTGTTTTCTACATATTCTTGAACACATAAAATTGTTGACCGTCTTCTACTGTTGATGTTTGACAGATTTTTTACCGTAATGTCTACGGACAGACCCGAATCACGATTCTCTGGTCTGATGAGACCAAGAGCGAACTTTCGGGTCACAGTTCTAAGCGTCTTGTCTGGAGGAACCCGGGCTCCACTCATCATCTGGCCGGTACCAACCCAACAGTCAAGTACGGTGGGGGCAAAGTGGTGAGACGGGTAAAGTAGAGATACAGTATACCCGTAATGAAAACCTGGATCAGGACCTCGGACTGGGCAGAACGCACAGCCAAGACAAAGATGTGGCTTAGGGACGACTCTGTGAAGGTTCTTCAGCGGACCGGCCAGAGCCGGGACTGGAGCCCAATGAAATCTCTGTGGAGATACCTGAAACTTTCCACTGACCAACGACCCGGCAGAAAATTTGAAGCAGGTCGGGTCCGACCCAAGAAGACTTAAAGCTGCAGACGGTCCCAAAACCGTCTGAATACTTACAGAACGTCGATGTTTTGTGTCGCTTCTTCTTGAAGAGTAGATTTGCAAACATTTCTAAAATTCTGTTTTTGCTTTTCATTATGGGATATGGAGTGAAGACCGATGAGGGAGAAATGTTCTTTAAACCGTTTAACCATGAAGCTGTTCCATAAAAGAGTGTGAAAAAAGTGAATACTCTGTATTTGTGTTAATACACGTGTACGTTAGAAGTAATTAAGCCAACAAGGCAAAAAGTTAGCTGCACCCTATGTTGGTAAATAAGGGATTTTATTCTGTTATATGTTACAGTGTCTTTGTTATTTTTATGGTCCGATAACAAAGCTAATTGTTTTTATCTCATATATTACATATATCCAGAAAACTGTGTGATTAATGTTTATGGAATTCCACTTATTAAATGTTATACAAACACAAATTCAGCTGTAATTACTTCCTCAGTTCAATATTGCTGTAATCAATCTGGACTAAATCCTCTTGTTGCATAAAAAGTACCGGTCCGACTGCATGACACCCGACGTATCGTTCCTCTCCAGCGCCGCGGCGCCAGCAGAAACGCTCTTCTATGTCGGTTCATATCGGGACTGAATCTGTCTGAGGACACGCCGACCCAACCGGCACGCCAAAGTCATCCGCATACAAACGTCCGTTTCGTCCTTGAAGTCTCCGACGACACACCGGGGAGGGAGACGAGCTCCACTCTTCACCTAGACTGAGCAGGCTGCTGGCGGCGGCGTGGTCCTGGCGGGGGGAAGGTGGCAGGGCGGGAGGTTGTTTTTGGCCCTGATACATTCAGAGAAGGCCAGACAGTGACATTATGCCAGCCAGGAAGAACTCAGGGGACGGCCGCGTTAAATACCATCTCCTGGAGCGCAAATGGCAAGGAGTGAGGTGTGTTTGTTTGCATCGGCGTGTTCTGAAACGTTTGTGTGTCGGTGCATGTTTGTGTTTCCTACACGCACACACACACACACACACACACTGAGAGCACCAACAAACAAACAAACACTGACGGTTCACCAGCAGAGAGACGACTAATGGTGAACACAGACGACATTGAGTGAAAAGGAAAAACATTCCAACCGCCTAATTATCCATTAATGATACAACGACACTCTGACATTAACATGAAACGTCGGCGCCGAAGAGACGCTTTTGTTACAATTAGGCGGAAAGAAATCCGACAGAGGGGCTCGTTACACATTTATCAGACTCTCGCCACAAACAAGGACGGCTTTGTCACAACTGTGATTACTATTAATATCATTATTATTATTTAGCATTATTGCTATTGTAATATATTGGAATCATTGCTGTTATTATTATTTGCATCATTATACTTTATTTATCTATTTATTATTGTGCTTATATTCCTTTCTTTGTTGTCTATTAATGCTAGTTCATAAATATATATATATATATATATATATGCTATTATTATAGTTATAAAGCCAGAGATATTATGGCGTCGTCACCATCGCCGCCGCCACTGCAGATCCTACGTGTTAACGCGATATCTGAAAAACGCTTTTCTTAGACCGTTTTTTTAGGATTTTATACCTCCATCCAAACTCGGTGAATGTAATTCGAGGAAATCTAACTTGTATTTATAATAATTAACTCTAAAATTTCATATTTACTCACTTTTTTGCGAAACGTAACGTCACATTTAATTCGAGGGCTTCTATCAGGGTGATTGCTTGAGCAACGCAGGAGATTGGGGGCCTTTTTTGGTGGCCTACTTGTTTCTCCCGCCCTCTCCATGTTGCTGCTCACGGTGGAACTGTTGGGTCTCTGTAGAATTAACAGAACCGTTTGGACCTTCTCTTCTTAGAAAGACGCTTTTTGTGATTTGGTGCTAAATAAATAAAGTAAATTGAAAAGTAACTTCAGTTGTTTCTTTCTTGTTGTCTATGCATGTCAAAAGTATGTTTGAATTCTGTACTGGAATATTTGTTGAGTCTGAATCCGTAGGTTTTGTGGGTTTTCATGGACAGCCTCAATCCTAATGATTCAGGAAAGACGCCTCATCAGAAAGAAAATGCTGCATAAAAAGCTGTTTTTGAATAAACCCTGGTGAACAAGCGACCAGCGGCGCCCACCACGACTCACAAAATTAAGCCGATAAGTAAGTAATAATGATTACCGAAGAACAAGGCCACGGTAATAACTTAATTTTTGATATCGCCATATTTTTGTAACGTTAGTCAGAGTAAAACCACTCAGAAGTACCGACAGTGCCTTTTCCTCCCTCCCTCCCTTTTTTTTCTCCCTCCCGGTGAAAGAAAAAGTGTCCATGGAAACCCAAAGTTTAGGGCATCATAAGCCTCACCGCCCCCAAAAAAAGTTTTTAAATCTCAAAAGGGAGAGAAAAATAATTGGCTGATCCAGAAAATCTATAATATGAAAAATAGGAAATATGGATGCCTGTCAAAGATGAAAGTTCTAAAACCTGGAGGGATAAAAAGGCTTATTTCTTTCCCACAAACGGCAAAGAAAGAGCAGAAAGATGCTGCAGTAAAGATCCAATATACATTTAAGAGCCAACTTTCTTTTAGTGCATGTTTTCATTATAACATGATTATTACACCAGCGGAAGATATTAATCAGAATGGCCAACGATTTGTCCTTAACTGCACTTCAGCTTACATTCCGCTGCACCGTTTTGGGTTCCCATGACGTCTGGTTCTGGTTCAGAGTTCTAACCTTTCACCGTTCTTATCTGACAACACGTCTGACTGTGTGAACCATCCTGGCGGCTGACAGCTCATATAAATGTAATGCCGTCCATGGAGAGACCGCCGAGTCTCACTGTCAATCTTTATATTTACCTCTTCCTCTTCTACACACACACACACACACACATGCACACACACTTTCCCACCCAAGACAGGGGTTTCTACATGACTAAAGAGACAGTCAGTCAGACGTATGGTGAGACAGGTGGCTAGTGACGGGGCGTCAGAATCCTGCTGACTGCGGCAGAATAATAAGAAAGAAGAGATAAGAGAGGAAGACTCCCGGTGGTTACCGGCTCTCCCCGGCAGGTTAGGAGACTTTTGAACCGTTCCATTTCAACTTTGTTCCATCGATCCGCTTCTATCTCCAGAAGCCGAATGTATGCTGCGGTCTTGAACTCTTTTAAGGGCTGCTACATCACCGCCATTGATTTTCTGCCATTGTTTCTACTCTTGCTCTATTTGAGGTCCGCGGTTGTGATGTAAAGCCGGAACGTAATGGCGGCGCATGCAGAGTCAGAGGGTACGACGTTTCTGCAATTTGCTTTCTTTTATAAATGTTTGCCTTTATTGCTGAATCAGGTGTAAACGAATCCCCACGCCGTCGCCCCCGACAACAGGCAATCCCCCTGATTGAACCCCTCGAATTAAATGTGACTCATAAATAATCTCAAACAGTCCATATTGACCCAACCTCATTATTTCTATGCATGAGTCAGCAGTCTGCTCTGAGATCAGATCTCATAGTGATGCAATAATGAAGATAAATACAGTTAACTAGTTTTTCTCAGCTCAGTAATAAAAGAAGACAGATTTCCGTCTGTTGATTCGTATGATCCGAATTTAGACACAATTGGACGTGTGGTTGGGCAGGAACGATTTTTATCGTTGTGGGTGAAATATGAACAAGTACGATAAAATATGACAAATATAAGTTAGATCTCCTTGAGGTGGTTCATATGAGGCCAATTTGGACCAACGGTTAGCTGTTAGAAGTTATGTGTGGATAAGAGTGTTCAAAAGAAAAATGCCGCCTAGTGGGTAAAATATGAACTACTAGAGTAAAATATGAAATATTCAAGATGGATCTCCTCATATGCACCAAAGTTGGACTGAATCGGACAAATGGTGGAGAAATTATGGCTACAACGGATATAAAAAAACTTCCCCTGGTGGCGGATATATGCGACCAACCTTTTCCAAATTCATCCAGTTCTTCCTCGTGCTAAGATCTATGTAGGTATAAAAACAATGATGCAAGAAATGGTTTTTGAGTCATGACAGACCCATAACATATAGTTATTTTCACTAGCATTGATTGGATAAGCGTTCCAGATTCACTCGTTCAGTTTTCATCTGTTTCTTTTTTATTCACGTGTAAGACTGTGAACACTTAAGTACAATGTTGACATAGATAATATAAACTCATTCTGTCAGCCGCTTCAAAATCACTCTTAGAATTGAATAAATTGAAAAGTATTTCTCCTCCAGACACTGCGATTCATGAAAATCCCCTCCAGCTCTGAAAAATAGCACCATTATTATATTTTCACCAGAGGCCCGGAATAGATCCGCTGAAACTAGAAGAAGGAGATGATATTAAAATACTATTAGACCCCGGACGGTATTTGAAATGATGTCGTGCTTCAGCCGAGACTCGGGGAAGGTACTCAAACACAACAGTAACATGAGAGCGGCATTCCACTGAGGACATCAAAGCAGCAAACTGTAGACGTCTATAGGAAGACGTCTCATCTCTACACCTCCCTGACTTCTATCGTCCTATTTCTGTGTCAATTTAGTCGTGATCGAGCGATCAGAAAAAAAACCCTCCAAGGATTGTCATGAAGAAGAAGAGAGTTCAGTCATCAAACCATGAAATGATTAATTCAAAGGCTTTTCCCGCCAAATCCCTCCCTGTAGGCAGAACAAGAATAACTTTTAAGTTTGAATGTCTCCGAGTCCTAAAAGTCAACTTAGGTCTCGGGTTAACGTGTGTTATGAAGCACGATTTTGGGAGTTGGACTTTACCTATTCTGAAGGAGAGCGGGCCACCAGAGGTGCTTCTCACCCACATGGCTAAGAAGAACAGAGGCGCCCAGGCTGTGAGCATCTTCTATGACTCCTCATGGGTCCTGCCCCGGGGTGCCCCTTTCACAGCCACCTGAAAAACATACAGACAGAAGGTAAAGTCAGCCCAGCGTGCTGGTACTGGAATACTTCAAAGGGCGCATATACAAGTCAAATCCATCCGCCATACTGTGAAACCCGCCGCCACGCAGAACTCCCGCTCTCTCTCTCTCGGAGTCTGGATGGTAATAACTTTTTTATAACTCTCCTTCCATGCAGGAAGTCCAGACTTTTATCGATATTTTGCAGCGTGCAATAGTAGTCTAGACGTTTTCTCAGAGAAATGGAGTACATGTTGTGTAAACTTGTACCCAGAACCCACTGGTGTACCGCCCTCCGAGCCACCATGCTGCCCCCAGACATCAAAGAAAACATTCAAATATTTAAATGATAAATAGCACAGTTGTAGGAAAATGTCAGCTTTCATAAGACCAGCCGGGTTTATTCAACATAAAACACTTTACTCAAAGAAATGCTGCAGCTGTGAAGGTCAAACAAAACCATATCTGACTGTGACTGTGTGTCTTTTTCATTTATAGACTAAAACTAACGACTAAGTTCTCATGTTACTTTCGGTTGATTTCAAAGTAAAAGCATTTCCTGTTACATAAATCATTTATCTTTGACTCTTATTCCACAAATGATCTCAAAGGATATATTCCATCATTTGCAATATTTATGAAAAATATCTTTGCCCCTCAGGGATGATCCTTAAATAATCATTATTATATATATATATATATATATATATATATATATATATATTATTAATATATGCCAAACATTTGTTGTGTCTCATAAAAAAAATCAAGACTTGTCTTTATTCCTGAATAGTAAATACTGTATCCAAGTAAGTACTCCTCAGCGTTCTTCCTCCGTCCCTCGTCTTACCCTCGAGGGTCAGGCTCAGACGTATGCTGGAAAATTACAGGGACTGAACTTTTCTAGCCATGAGCTGCTTCTCTAAACTTCGGGCCTGCTGTGTACACGATGCAGAAACACAAAACACTCTTGTAAAATTCTCCAAAGCTTTTAAATTCTAATCCCTAAAACCTAAAAGGCTGCAGGTTAGCGATGACAGGCTGTCATTTGTGTCCGTCATGTCGGGTCGAGGCTGTTGTTGTCTGTGTTGGGCTGAGACTCTGAGGGCCTGCCGTCCTCTGTGACCTCCGACGCTTCACTATCTCCTCTTCTGTCTACAGTTATGCAGGTTATTTATGTTAAAATGGCCTTTTTTTGAATCCCATTCTCTTTCATTTTGTTGTTTCCATTTTATTTCACGGTTAAAACGATTGACCAGGAGCGGGAAATTGATGGATGCTTGATAGCAGTCCTCTAATCTGTTTGCCCAAAGCAGCGAGGCAACAGTTTTGGTTGAGTTCTGTTCCTAAATTTAACAGCTTTGTCAGATTAGGTGTTGCATATCTCTTCCAAACAAAACAAAGTCAGCTAGCGTTAAAAAAAAAAAACAAAGTCAGATCTCACAGGAAGGCATGAAAGGAACTGTCTGCACCGAGATTCGTCCACTGTATATTCATTCACATCGTTGTGCTCAACCATCAGAGAGGAGTTAGTGGTGAATGAAAAATATGAGAGAAAAGATTGAAGCGCTCCGCCGAAAGTAAAATAGTAAAACACAAACTTCAGGTCGGCAAATCAGACCCTGGATTCAGTTGATGATGATGTTTTACAGAACAAATAACTACATGTAATCTAAACATTTGTATCTTGAAGGCCATTGCTGATTCTCCGATAGGGAGGGGTGAGCTGAACTGTAATAGAAGTTGCAATGTGGAACTTTCCCGCTAGATGCAACTCAATTTCTCACACTGCATTAGTGCTGCAGTAATGGATTATTTTGGCAATCGGGTATTCTATTTCGATAATCCTGACGATTAATCCAGTAAGAGATATCTCTAACCAAACCCCAGAGTTCCTTTTTCACTCTGTCTGATTTCTTAACCTCCCCAAATTTTAGGCAGAGTGAGCCTCTGTTCGCACTCAAAGATAGGTTATCCCCTTGGTTTACTTCCCTTCACCTGGTGAAATGCATCTCTTGGGAGACGCAGGTCTGGGGGCTGACAAGAGGTTGAAGTGAGAAGAGATAAGGTGACCTGAGAGTTGACCCAGTTTGGGACGAGTAGCTAGCAAAACACTGACAACGCCATTGGTTGGTGTGCTAGCGGCGAACAGTAAGGAACTGTCTGTGCCACCTCCTCGTTGAGTGTTGCGCCATTGCGAGTTTCCATTTCCATATTTATCAGACAGCCATTCATTGTTTGACATGTGTGGAGGCGAATGGTGATGGCGAGTTTTTTAGTAGCTGTGCTACTAAAAAAGCCTCGAGGCAAAATCATTTCCCGCGAGTCCTTTACGAAATCGAGTTACTCGAGTCAACGGGGGAATCGTTTCGGCCTTACACTGCAGTTCTAAACACATTAAAATCTCCTCCTAAGAAATAACTTTCATCTCCTACAAATCCTGACCGGAGTTCCCAGACGCTTAACAAGGATAGTAAAAAAAAAACAAAAAAAAAAACATGCAGGTTGCAGAGTCAGAACTGTAGAACTAACGCACATCTGATTTATAAGAACACGCTTCCTCCAACACAAACATTGGATTGAATCTCATCATGAATTTTATGATCCCCCCCCATAAACACACACACACACACACACACATTCTGCTTTATTGCATAATCTATAAAACCGACTACGTACCTCAGAGATCCTTCATTTCATGCTTCGTTGAAAACAAAGGAATCGAGTCAAAAACATTTGGTGGCAGCCTGATGGCTTTTACTGCACCTCAGAGCTCCAACATGATGCATATCCTATAGTTTTTAAGGCACTGAACTAAGGAAGCTGGGGGAAAAAATGAGCTTCAACTAAAGTGAAAGTCAATAAAAACTTTTACAGAGAGGTGGATACGTCACATTTAGATTCACGTAATAATTATGGCAATTGAAGAGCCTTATTGATTAAAAAATTACCTTCTGGATGGATTTAAGGCTTTAAAAGTGGCAATAATTCATATTAAAATATCAATGCATTAAGAGTGGCTAACTAGAGGAGCACTCAGGAAAGGATTTACTTGAAACAAAGGCTCCGTGTTAAAGAGCCAAGCTGCAATAAAAACTGGAAACACGAGCGCGTCCATCCGCCTCAATAAATTTGTGCCGTTTTATTTGACAAATGTCTTAATTTTTGCGTTGAAAGAAAAATGATTTAGTAGCTGCACAACCTGCAACAGGAGAAGTTACTTTTTTTCTTTTAAATCACTGATTTTAAGGAAAGTACCTTAAAGACCTTATAATAAAAAAATCACAAAAAAACATACTTTTAATACCTTTATAAAAGGCATCGGGAAAAAATCACATGGTGCTGGATACTATACGATCGATCTATATGCCGGATATAAAATATATTCCAGCTCAGAGCTTATGAGTGCTAAAGTGAAAATCAGGCTAGCTTCAACAAGTGTGTCCTCATTTTGTTTTCCGATGTTCTTAAGGGTCATGGTCGCCCACAGGTGGCGTGTTTTTCTAAGTTGAAGGCACTGTCTTCTTCTGCTGGGTGGGTTTGTACCGGGCGGAGGGAGTCGGAGTTATTTATTTATTTTCTTTTGCAGCATCCTCTCCCTCCATCCAAAAACAAACGGCGCTCCAGCGAAGGTGTGAAAAATCTGTGAAAGTTTCTTTGTCTCTAAGTGTCGGCCCTCTGATCAACAAACAAATAATCCGGGGGGGGAATCCCAACTTTCCGCCAGAGCCCAAGAACCGCAATTATGCATCGAGCTTCTGATTGAGAGATGAAGGTCAACGTGAAGAAGAAACTCTTCTTTTCCATAGAGGTAGCATTAAAGTCTCGCCGGACATCGTTTGTCTTTCCGGGAGCAGAAGAAACATCCTTGTAGCCGAACCTACCGTCCCCTGAGAGGACAGACGAGCCATGTCTCACCAGCCGAAGAGAGCCAAGCCCCCGGACCTAACTGATGAGGTTCTGAACAAAGGATGGGTCGCAATCCTGCTCCCGATTGAGGTCCGTTTCCGCGGATTCTGAGCAAACATCAGTGAGCTTTTACTGACAGAGGATTGGTTTAGAAGTTGCTGGAGGAAGCCACCGGGGAGAAAGCTGCCGCAGCCGAGACGGGCCTGGAAATAGTCCAAAGACAGAACCCGTCTGTTGTCAAAGGCCCATTTAGCCTTCGCTTCCCCTGCTATGGCGAGGCGTATAGGTAAAAAGGTGCGATACCTGCTGATCGTACAGAAAAGTTCCTAACAATGCAATTACTCCGGCAATCCTGTGCCTCCCTGGAAAGTCTCCAAAAAGAAGAACTTCCAGCAACCTACAATTTCTGCTTGTGACACAAAAACGCAGCAAAATGTTCCTTCAGAATGTGGATTCAAAAAAATGACGACGGAACTTTCTTGGTAGACTGGAAGATGAATTCAATGAAAATGAAGATGGATAGAAAATGCAATAAAAATTCTCCCCATTAAAGATAAGTTAAAAAAACTAATGAAAACAACGTTTTAGCTTGTAATAAGTAAAACAAAAATATGTCTACCAATAGAACAATTGAACATGTTGTAAGATTTCTTGGAATATGAATTCATATTTGGATAAATGAAATATTCCCCGTCACATAAATGTATTTTAACATTAGGAGGTGGTTGGTGCCAGCGAATCTCAAAAATGTGTATTTTTCGCTTAAAAAGTATTTTTTACCACACTTGTTCATCTAACCTACTCATTCCAGACACCACCTAACTTATTCTTATCTTCTTATACTTAACTTATCCTAATAGAAGTTTAACCACCAAATGGAAAGTGAAATTTATGCTTCTTTTTTTTTTTTAATGAGTCCCTACATCTTCCTGAAATGTTAAACTTGTTAAGTGATTGTGACTAAAATGAGATGTAATGACATTTCTTGAGTAGATATTAGACAAGAATACTTGTGAAGATTTTGAGATTATGCAGTGTACAGATAATCTGGATTTACTCCCATTGACTTAATGAAGCTTTTTTAATGAGTTCCGGTTCATTGCCTAAACACTCAATCTTCTTTTACTGCTCTCATAGCATTGGTTTAGGTAATAAAAAAAGAAAAGAAAAGCTCTTAAAGTCCAGAAACAGATAGTTACTAATCTACATGGAGAACTAGCCAAAGTTCAATCAGAAAGACTATCCTCTGGTACACCCGGGCCACAGTTACTCCTCTGACCGCGCTATTATCCTCACCTTTCACACAAACTCACTCTCGATTACCTGCTGCACGGTCTGGGGCATTCATTGATATCAGCTGGACTCCTTCAGGTCGCCTCATCCCGCCAATCACTGTCACACCTGCATGTTGAGCTTCATCATCGCCATCAGCTGCTGTTTTTAAATGTGACTCTCTCTCCAGCCATCTGGTTCTTTGTTGCCTCCCCTTCCTCCCCCCCCCCATCTCTACCTAGTCCCCGGAGATCCATCAGCCTCAGCAGAGTCGTCAGCCACCACCACCACCAGTAGTCAGACTCCAGAGGGGGAATACGCCACGCTGCTGTTCAGGGCAGAGACCCTTCGATCATAATCCTCCCGAAGAATCTGAGCGCTAAAGAGTTTCTAATAGACTCGTTATCAGACATCTGCCGTTTTAATAAATCATTTATCTTTTCTACATTTTGTCTTCTCTGATTTTAATACAGATATTTTCCACAAGAGTTCGAAAAGACAAAAAAAAACAGACCTATAAGGGGCTGAAAAATGATGAAGGGTGAATATTTACCCACTCTTGTTTATTCAAAATTGGTTAGCTGAATATGTTGACTACATTCTTGAAATAAAAGCAGAGGGCAGCATCGTTTCACTTCACTTTACATATTCTGAGTCTTAGACAACAGAACCGTGAGTCACCCCATCATTTAAACTCTTTTCTTTGATATGAACACAAGCCACGTCCTTCTTCCATTAAAGACAGGCTCTTTTATAGCCGCTGAGGCGGTGGGCGGTTCCGGTGGGCAGAGACACAGAACTGTTTATGCTGCAGAGATATGACAGTTTGTTTAAGACGAGGGGTCGATGAGTAAAGGTCGGAGTAAAAAAACAGAGTAACATAATTGTGTTGGGAAGAAAAGGGGAACTTTAAGGGACGTGACTTAGAACAGGACAAACTCCGACCCAGGTCGTTTCATCTCTCTGGAGTTATGAGGTGGATTCTAGTTTACAGGGTTTACCAGAAGTGTCTCATGAACAAATAAAAATCATGTCTGGAGACCCTGCAGGGGTTTTGCAACAACTAGACAGAAAAGAAGAGTATTCTTTTGACATGTCCTCACGCTTCGAGGTGTCCTACTGACTTATATATAATGTAGTATAACACTGTTGTTGGCCTGTCTGTCACTGCATCTATGTGTGTGTGTGTGTGTGTGTGTGTGTGTGAGTGTGAGTGTGATGATGTTAACTACACTATGTATGAAACCACCATGTAGTTCTCAGTGTCTCTTCAATCTCCATTTATCCTCCACTGATATTAAAATTGAAGAAAATGCCCAAAGCATTCATGAATGCAACACATGGCCCAGAGCAGAGTTGGTTGATGTGTGTTCACCATCTGTTCGATGTCGTCTTCCCCGTCACTAACGAGTATCTCGCATCGCAGTCGTAGAAGCAAAACAGCAGTGCCTTAACTAAATTAACTTAATTTATTATGCTTGTATCCATTTTTTTTTCTTTCACAATGTTAGAAATTAATATAAATATTAATTCATCATTTTCAAATTTTATCCCCCTACATATACATTTGGTTCGAGGAAGAACTGGAGTAATTTTGTGACAGGTCGGTAGTATATTTCCACCACTAGGGGGAGCTTTATCTCCGAATGTTTTGGGACATCATTTCTTAACTGTTGGTCCGATTTTTGGGCAATCGGTTGTATATTTCTGACACTTTATGGGCCAAAATTCTGGCCCAAGCATTGGTCCGATTTTGTTTTCCTGGAACAAACGCCTGCATCATGCATACATGTTGAAGGCTGAAGGCTTCACCACGTCTGCAAACAGGAAACAATTTCTTTTGACTGCGAGTGGCGGTGAAGCACACACACCACAAACAGACTGGGCTGATTTGACGCCCTTGAAAGTAAGATTGGCAAATCGATGTCAATTGTAGCTCGGATGTGGAGCAGCAGCTTTCACAGGCTAATTTACCAGCCTGCAGAGGCAGCAGCCTTGGCAGGTTTAGACTGGCAGTCAATGCAGTGTGAGAGGGATCCACTCATTCATGTTAGGGTTCAACACAAACTTCAATACAATCTTAAAAGGGTTAAATGGAAATTGACCCAAATTATTGGCCTTGTTTCTCCAAACTCCCGTAGCTGTGCTATCAATCTGAGTTCAGCTTCTGATGTGAGAGATACAAACGCAGGTCGGCGCATGAAAATACGCACCACCTCTTCACTGTTTGTTTCGGAGAAGAACCAATGAAACGCTGCGATTCCGAGAAGTAAGAAAGAACAGCTGATCAGGAGCCGTGGAGGAGTGGGGGGGGGGGCCTCTGCAGAAACCAAAAGGCAGGACTTCAGGTAGGACTTTCAAAAGTAAGCGCTGGGACGTAGAAAGACTGCTGAATCGTCTCCTGTCTATAAGTGTAGCATTCATCACAAAGAATGTGGTGATGGTTTTCTTGAGCGGTCGCTATGCATGAGTCGCTTTTTTCGTTTTATTGTGGATTTTTTTCGTGTAACAGGTTCTATTTGTTTGCGATTTAAAATGTGTGATTGGATGCTACCATGGCCAGTTCTCTCTTGAAAAAGATATTTTTGATATCAATGAGACTTCCTGGTTTAATAAAGGCTCAAATACATATTTGTCACCTTGAAGGTCGGGTTAGTTCGTTGCAGTAAAACGTAAGTGTTAAATGTGAGATTTGGACTGGCTACTGCTGGGATATTCATAGATTCTATCATTCCTCATGACTTCATCACAAACAACACATCACTGAGATGTTTGTTCCTCGTCGTCGGAATCAAGCCAGTCTCGCTGCAGAGACTGGATTGTGCAGAACTTGAGAGAACAATAGCACAGATTACATCCGCCGTGTGTTAGCATGAATAGGCAGACAGACGGGCAATCACGCCGTACGGCGTCGTACCCACAGCATTTTCAGCACAGGCCTGAATATGCTGAGAATCCTCAAATCAAATAAAAATGCTGACCATTGTAACGCTGCTTTTGTTTCTTCTCCAGACATTCAATGAGATTGTGAGAGGAAATCAGAGAAAATGGGGAATGAGGTCATCTGAGCTGTTCTGTGCAAGAAGCTCCAAACAGTATGAATGTTTTAACATATATTTAAAGGCTCATAAAGATTGTATAGAGTAGATTACTTATTCAAAATGAGACACAGGACATATGGCGAGAGGGTCTGATCAACTGAAAATGATAAAAGAATTACAAATATACATTGAATTCTGAGCTGTAAGATTTAACCCTTGCTGGGTTATTTTTGTGTATTTTTTCTTCCCCTTAGCATCCAAGAACGATCAATACGGCTTTGGAGAACTCAACATTCAAAGCGTGCAACAACTCACAGTAAGAGACAAAGAACGTCTTCACAATTAATGTTTGAGTGCAGCTCCTGTAATAAATAAAGCACTGGATCGGTAGAAAAAAAGACCAAGACAAATAGGTTGGTGATGGTAATAATTATGGGGGAATAATCCGGGGATTGTTGGAAATTACATCGATTTTTTTCCCCAGCGGCGAGACAGGAACACATTAGAAAGACTGATGAAGAGGGGATTTGTTTTGCAGGGCGTTTAAGAATGCTATGACAATGCTTGATTATTAATATGCTCTCTCAAGTGTCTAATGCACACTCGTGAAATAGAAACACAGTGGTATGCACACACACACACACACACACACACATACAATCCCATTTTCACAGGATAACTCTGACAGACTGGCCGCACAGACGGCTGTGAAGTATTAGTGTCAAAGGTATCAAATAGGCTTTTTGTAAATATACGGCCTTTTGAGGAAAAGAGACACTCTGAGGCAATACAACCAATATTCCTCCGTTTCATTCTCAGATCTCAACCTGCTGCACCGTTTGCTACCAGACTTTTGCAGCCAAGTGAAATGTGTCCATGTGCGGTACTTTCCTCACATCTCCACATCAGATGGAAATGGCCTGGAAATATGAAAATCAGGGGAAGAAGGCTTTGACGACGTACACGGCCCTCCTGATTAAAACCTCCAGGGGGAAACAAATTATTAAATAAAGTCTTGGTTTTGGCATCAAGTTGTGAGAAGCTGTAGCTTCAGAGCGGCGCAGTTGTCTATATAAAGAAGACTTTTCTTTCCGTCCCACACCTCACACATACTTCCTGACTAACCAGATGGCACCGAGAGTGACCTTAGATATCAGCTGTGATATCCGTCTGGTACCAGAACCGAACCTCAGTCTTCATCCGTTGAAACCAGTCTGGAAGTGGACCTATGCTGTCTTTGTTGTACGAGCAATTACTCTGATTAAACTCCTCAAATTAAATGTGACGTTATTTCCCCGGCGTTAAAAAGCTACATATGAATCATTTCATCCATGTTTGGTTTAAGCGTGATAAAAATAAAACAAGATTGATCTTCTCGAATCAATTCTCACGCCGCAAATTTTGACTAAATTGGATCAATAGTTAAAAAATGATGGCCCAAATTCTTTTGGCGGTAAAGCTCCCCCTAGTGATGGGAAAAAGGGCCCGTGGGTTTAGTGCAGCATCGGCTGTAATGGAGGTGGTGTATTGCACCGTGTCGCCAGATTTCAATTTCCCCTGGGATGAGCTGGAGAGCACTGCTGGGGAGAGGGACATCTGGATTACAGCTTATCTGGTGACCCGACCCCGGATAAGTGGAATAAATGTAATGGGACAGAGACTGTTCCACACTTAGTAAGAATTCCTGTCGGACACAACTGTGAGAGGCTTCAGCTTGATTTGATCATCGGCCCAGTGGAACCAGGGGCAGATGAGGAGGATGAACGGCTGAACGTCCAGGATAGTTTCACAGCTGTTTGACTGGGCCGACAGGGTTCCAGTTTTACACAATGAAAATATAGAAAACCACAGATCATGACGCATTAACAGTCTGACGCATTAACAGTCTGACGCATTAACAGTCTGACGCATTAACAGTCTCACGCATTAACAGTCTCACGTATTTGCATATATTCATAGCCTGCTGCACCGGGACTCTCAGAATTGTTCTAAAAGCAACTTGTAGATGGAAATATGTCATGCGCGACCAACGTTCAAGGCTATCATGAGAAGCAGGAAATGAATATGCATGTTGTATGTTTTCCCCTGCTGTGAATATCTGCGGTGAGTTCAAAGGGAACTTCTTTGTGTCTGAAACATGAGAGAAAACAATGAACACAAACAAAAGGAGGACGCAACAGGAAAACACATCGGATACAGCGCCGGTGTTCGGTTCCCCTAGAAATAAACTCAACTGTTACGATCAGTGTGACACTCCCAGCAGCAAACCCGCTTTCTATTAACACCAAATCTCCGGTGTTCCCGTGTCAGGACCAATAGAACGCTGATGGATACAGGTGTGATCCTGCAGGAGCTCAGAAGAAAACCTGGTTCACTGTACATAAACCGGCTTCAATGCTTCAGCAATGCTCCTAAGTGGAGGTTCTGAACGCCCAGTGGACCTTTAGACCGTATTCTAACGGGAAGGTTAATGACTTGTTATCATGTTGGTGAT
Source organism: Lophius piscatorius (assembly GCA_009660295.1). Taxonomy (NCBI): domain Eukaryota; kingdom Metazoa; phylum Chordata; class Actinopteri; order Lophiiformes; family Lophiidae; genus Lophius; species Lophius piscatorius. The sequence continues at coordinate 13,946 of VRLP01001970.1, read as the reverse complement.
GTTCTGGAAGCAGAAAAAAATAAGAAAGTATGAGGATATTAGGCAATGTTTATCTAACTAGAGTCATGTCAGGGTACTCCAGAACTGTAGGTCTTCCAGGTCTGCTGAGGTTAGTATCTGAATGAAGGGGCCCCAAAGAAGGACAGCTGGTGGACCGGCGACAGGATCAAGGTTGCCGAAGGCTCACTGATGTGTTGGGAATGATCGTTGGTCGGTAGCCTATCGTCCGCTCCCATTCCATTCCAATCATTCTATTTTGTCTGCTTGGCTATGGTCGGGTCAAAAGGGTATTCCAGATGTCTCCATCCCCAGCAAAACACTCCAGCTCATCGTGGAGTATCCCAAGGTGTCCCAAAGCCAGGTGAGATATATAGTCCCTCTAGTGAGTTCTGGGCCAGACCAAGGGTCTCCCGGTTGGAATTGCCTGGAAACCTCCATAGGGAGGCGTCGTGTAGGCGGCCCGATCATTTGAGTCCACAGAATAATCATAACGATAAACTTTACTTCTCTAGCCCCTTTAAAATCAGCTGTTTACAAGGAGGTTCAACAAACCAGGAAAAACAGAAAAGTCAGAGGGCAGTGCATCCAGAGAAAGCGCAAAACCATACAGCCAAACAAATGCAAAAGAACATCGTAAAAACAGGAAGGGAAAGATGAGAGAAAGCAGCATAGAAAAGGCCTAATGAAGGCGACAAAGAGAATAGAGAAAGAGATAAATAAAAGACGTAGAAGAGCTACTGTTACTTAAATTGATGAAAACGACCTACCCAGTATCAAGTATCAAACCGATGGACTTGATGTAATGGCTTATCGGTGAATATCTATGACATCCAAAACTATATCATTCTGCATTCGATTGTGTTTTCCCCATAAACCCCAGTAACTATATGACATTTGGTTTTACACCAGTGAATCCCCCCCCCCCGCCCGCCCGCCCTCCCAGTAAAGGTATACAGGAATGAAAAAAATAGAATAGATATTGCTGCCTCGGACGATATTGGAAACCCGGTCGGCCCTTCTGTTCTCTCAGTGGAGATGTAGTTGTTGAAGAGCAGCATGTGGATAAGAAATAAGGATTTAGCTGAAGCACCGGCGTCCATTGTTCTGCCCATCTCTATACCTTTTCAAGCCAACCCAACAGATCCAGATCCATTGCAACTTCAACTTATAAATGTGTAAAGACCTTTCTAGAACCATAGTTCACTTTGTCCATTGAGACAACTGTACAAATATGGCAGTGGAACATAGAGGAAGAGTACCTTCTGGAGATTTCTAGGGCTTCTCATAACTCGATGCTAAAAATATTCATATTTTCCGTTGATTTTGCACTCAAAACATTGTTATTAATATTAGATTCCATTTATTTAAAGCGATACCCCTACATTGTATACACTGCACCTTTAAGCAGCATGAAGCCGGTGATACAATAAGATCAGAAGTAAAGCTAGTAAAAGACTTAAGATCTTTGAAATATGACTAAAATGGGCCCTTTCGTATGAAACAATAAAGAAAACGAGGCTCAGTTGAGCCTTAACCGTCACTATATACTGTAGGGAAGTGTAAAAAGTTTGGTTGTGGAAGAAAGGAGGGGGTTTTAGTAATGACTCCATATTATGATAGAAGGAGAATAAAATCACCCCAGAGGACGGTAACTTTAAGTTCAGATTAAGCAATCATCTCAGATATTTGTTTAGACTGCAAGTGGAAAAGTCCCAGCCTCAATTATCCACTCAGATAGAGTGAGTGTCAGAGGGAGTTCTGCCCACAGGCTACTTAAGCTCTGCCAGCGTTGGGCTTACCAGACAAATTACTGCAGTGTCTTTCCTGACATCACGGCCTTCAAACTGAACATCATCCTGCTGCAGGCCGGATCATCATTCATAGTTATCATAGAGTTAAGAGCCTATGATGTCATGCTTTCATTAGAACATTTGATTACATGACTTTGTACAGGATTCCTCCGTCGGCTGGAATGATCAGCCTCCGGCCGTTAAATGATGACAGCACAAGGACAACAGGAACATCACACATGTGAGAACATCCTCACATTTTTCCTCGTGATGGTCAGGGAAACTTCATGCGGTCAGTAAGTTCTCAGTCAAGGAAAATGTGAATATTCAACCTTGCTCAGCCTGACATCCACATTCTTTCCACTTCACTCCTTGACCGCAAGTTGGAAGACATTTATATCATAGTTATTACATGCTGTCTGTGTATAAGATTTAATTGAATCTGTTGTAATGCATGTCTGCCTTAAGGTAAGGAGAATAAGATTTTGTCTTTTTGGAGGAGTTAAAGTATTTTATGAGGAAGTCCGGAGTGACATTTTTGAAGAGTGGTATAGCATACGTATAAGAGTAGTATGACCATGTGAGTGAGCAATAGCTTCAAGGTGGAGGTGGGACCGCATCAAGGGTAAGTTCTTAGCCCCTTCTTGTTTGTTATGGTGATGGACAGGCAGACAGACGAGGTCCGGCAGGAGCCTCCGTAGACTATAATGTTCACGGATGACATTGTGATCTATAGTGGGAGCAGGCAGCAGGTAAAGGGAACGTGGAGGGGTGGAGGGAGACAGGTGGAATGGGGAGTATGCAAGGAGTGGAAGTGGAGAAGGTGCAGGAGTTTAAGAACCTGAGGTCAACTGTTCAGGGCAAAGGGGAGTTTGGAAAAACAGCATTTTTATACAACTAGACTACTTCTATATTCTATTCTATCTATCAAAGCTATGTCCAGATTTCATCACATTTTAGTAATCAGTAGGCAGTTTTATATATATATATATATATATATATATATATATATATATGTATAAAACAATTCTCCCGAAAACCCCTTAGGGGTGTTATGTATCTTTAACAATCTCGGGTATTCTACCAGAGGCCAGACAGTCTGAGGGTTCCGCCTCTTTTTTTTTCTTCCAATTTTGGGAGTCAAACCCTCCCATGCTCCTGCCACCTTATAATTCTCCAGTGTTTCTTGTTTTTTTTTGTTTCCTGGGTGTGCAGTGTGGAACTAAGCAGGCGTAGAAATAATCCTGGAAAGAGGCACAAATCAGTGTTAATCCATGAAGCGTAAGAAAAGTGAAGAAAAGAAAAGAGTGCGAGCGGAAAAAGGGCTGAATTCAAGATGCATGAATGTGGAACAAATGCTCATGTGATCTTCTCAAAAGTCTGCAATTCCCAGAATGCTTCACTGCACCATAGTTTCCATGGTAGGGTCTTATATATATATATAGATGTGTGTGTGCACGCGCAGGTCAAACTGCGAGAGTGTGCGTTTAGGTGTTGTCTGTCAGTGTGTATGACGCCCTTCACACGCCGCACAAAAGGACTTAGACCCACAGAATTCTCCTGGGGGATACACACTCTCCATCATTCTGTACGACGCTGCAACACCAAGGGCAACACAAGCGTAAGCCACAAGCAAAGAGGCGGCGTAGCCTGAACATCAGTCTCTTGGCAGACGCTGGTCGGTACGGCTCCCTGATGGCCGAACTCATCAGAGGGTAACAAACGTCATTTCAACACCAACGTCCCAACAAATCAGAGCAGCCTGTCGCTCCGGTCAAACAGATATATGGGTCAAACTGCAGAAAACATCCGGGTTTTTTTGATTACGGATCATTCCTGTTGGTAATGTTACGCCTCACAGATTTGTAGATGGAAGTTCTCTTAGCCGGCACCAGGACGGCAGCACTGTTTCCTCTGGAGCGGCTTGGGAAGTCTTGAAGGAAGGTGGCATGAAGGTCCTGCATCAAAATGGTCAGATCCACCCCACACACCTGGACCTCAGCACTTCTTGGAGCCCTGGACCAGGTGTCTCGTCGTCACCTATATTTTCTATTTTGTCGACTTCACATCTGTTTTGTCTCATGACTCACATCACTGTCACCTGATACTTTGATGTTTTCCCCACCTTCCATGATTGGCCCAATTGTCCTCACCTGTGTCTCGTTGATCTCCTTTCATCTGTTCCAGTTTGTGATGTTCTCCCATGTTGTTCTTGTTCCGCCTCCGTCACATTAATCTACTTTTGAGGCTACCTGTTTTCAGACTTTGCTCTTGCATCTATGGGTTGTTGGACTGTTTGTTTAAACATCAACCTTCTTCTTCTATCTGCAAACCCATGAGACGTTGTTTCTTGGCTCTGGTTTCCTGCTGATATCAGTTTTACACCGACATAGAGTTCATGCTTTCACCCAGGTCCATTTGTTTGGTTGCTTGGTTTGTCATAAGGATAAAACAATTCTAATTGAAATGCCATGCATTTGGTAATTCAGTGGGAAATCACCGTTTCAGACAGTATTGAACACATCTTTAGTCCTCCCTTGTGAATGTGTTGTCCTGTAACTGATAGCATCACATCATAAATGAAGCTGTTGTGTTAATATTATGCTTTAACACACACACACACACACACACACTAGCTCAGGGAAGCCTCTGGAGAGACTGATGAATAGCTACTTCTGACATTCCATGGTCACACCATGAATCCCTCATCCCTTAGAAATCTTCTCTCCCTTCTCTTTTCATCAAGGCTCTGACCAACATTCTGCTTCCGATAATCTTGATTGTGGTGCGACGGCCCCTTTTGCAAAGACTTAATTAAAACTGTCAAAGACCAGTTAGGTCCGATGATTGTTATTTGAGATTGCCCCCATAGCGGGAGGATGTGTCTCGGCCCAAGATGGATCGCATCGTATTTATGTCCTCGGATAGCTGGGGTTATTATGGAATCTTCATTGTGTCCGTAGCATCTGTGTCCACCGCGGATCCTCGGTGTTAATGCCGTAACTCAAACACTGTTTCATGGTTCTTTTCTCACATTTCATAACCAGGTTGACCTTAGTGCGAGGAAGAACTGGATTTTCGCAATTGTCAGTTGTATATTTCGGACACGAGGGGGCGCTATATTTGGGGAAATAATTTCTCAACCGTTGGTTCGTTTAGTCCAAATTTTGTCCATGTGAATCGACTCTAGGAGAACTATCTTGCATAAAATCATACATTTCGGTAATAGTTCATGATATTCTCATGATTTGAGGAGTTCAATCAGATTGATTGTACAAAACAGGGGATTGGGGTCTTTTTCAGGGATATACCCTAACATGTTTGGGACGACAGCGTAGGCCTAGTTTGGTGTGGATCTGGATTTTCTTTTAATGTCTTTAACATTACAGGAATCTGTTTCTGACAAGTAATTACGCAAAACCTACTGCATCGATTTCTGAACAACTTTGTGGAGCGACGGGTCGTCAGTCAGGCAGACATGACTAGGAGCGTTTTGTCCCTGCGGAGGTTTGTGTCACTCTTTAATCTTATCTCTAATGTAAAGAAGTCACTGGGAAATAATCTCATTTCGCCATATTGAACCGCCCAAATGTAGAGTCACTACCTTCTATCTATCCCTGTAAGCCCCGCCGACCGTCCTGAAACGACCCCCAGATCCTCTGTGCTCCTCAACCTTCCTAAAGTTAAAGCGAGATGTCCATCTCGTCGCCACGTTTCATATAATAATGTCACTCACTCATCACTTCGTTCTTTACGGCTCAGTGGGTCGGACGTCATTGACCAGCCACAGACACAAACACAGGAACGTTTTCTTTTTATCTATAAAGCAAACTGGGTAAGCTTCCTGCTGACCTTTGACCTTTCTCTGTATCAGCTCCGGTAGTTCCAAGCCACCGATCTTTACTTTTCGGTGAACCCTGTGTTCAATCCAATCTGGGAAAGAAATGCATTTGGATGAGTTACTATGGACCGAGGGCATGAAATTTACAAAAAGATATGAACTTTGGGTTTAAACGCTCCATAAAGGCGGTGTTACGTGCTTCTTTTTTTATTTAAAGGCTATGTATGAATGGTTTTATTGTTTGTTTGTTTTTTACCATGTTGTATTTAAACTTTAATAAGAGAGTTCGGCAGCCATTTACATGTGTCTCCTGTAAAACAGATTTTTAGATTTTTTTCTTCTTAGAGCAATCTTATGGAAGACATATTAAATTAAATCAAATGATTATTATTGCAATTTGTTGTAATTGGACCCCCGGTTCTCATAGCTCTCTCACGCTGCATAAATGTTCTAATACGGGATTCTAAGGTAAGCCTTTCTGCAATTTAAAATAAAAAATTAGGAAAAATGTAATTTTTATTTGCAATTCATCAAAATGTACCAAAATCCAATTTGTTTTGAGGGTTTGGAACAAAAAAAACAAAAAACACTTGTTTTATATGATTTCAGTCAAAATGTGTGATCTATGATGTCACCATGAAGCTATATAAGGAATGTTTTTTAGTATTTACATCATTTATGACACTTATGGTTTAATCTCAGCCAGACTTCCTGATTAGATGAAGGTAGAATAAAACAAAAAGGGAATAATGCCAGAACTCCAGGCACATGTTTGGGCTGTTGGGTTGTTTTCTTTGCAGAGTCAGGCCAAAGCCATTAAGGACACTTTTTATTATTATATCCCCGGCACTTTCCGATGAGGCAGCTGGCGAACCACCCGGTTCACACTTGACCACTGGAATCACTTCAGCACTGCTCCTTCGAGGGAAAACTCCAGGAGGAGCTTTAATTTGTTGCTGGTAGATTTTAAAATATGATTATGTTGATGCCCCGGTAGTTGACAGGTTAGCTGGTACCATTTTTTCAGGTGTGTGTCTGGGTGGCCTGGATTTAGCTCCAGGACATTCTCCCATCTTACTATGTCATCCTCTCTCTCTCCCTCTCTCTCTCTCTCTCTCTCTGGCAGATGTCTACATTTGTCTGATCAACACTTTTGTATCATAAAATGAGCAAAACTGTAATGGAACCTATCCTAATTACATTCAGTTAAATAAAGTACAGTTTTGTGCATTTGACCCACCCCTGAGGATACGTGAGTGGCCCCCTTGAAGACCCCAGGGGGCAGTTTGGAGTTCAAGGTTTTGCTCAAGAACTCCAGAAGATGTGGACTGCATGGGCTGGATTGACCTTCCAATTGGGGAACGACGGGCCCCAAAACAAGTGCCCAGTGTGATGTTTGAACTCTTGACCTTCAGGTTATCAGAGAGACTTTGCAAAACCTCATAAACCTCACGATTGGACTGCTGAGATCTTGACTGCCAACCTGCTGATTTTCCGATCTGGAAACGACCACAGCCAGAGTCTTAGCCAATCATTTTAGACTAAATGATGTAGGTCTTATCCAACCCATGACCCCTCGGGGTCTCATTCGTCTCAGGCCTCATGTGTGGAGGTCTAGCCCTCATTATAGCAGCAGCTTCAGGTTCGATTCCACCTGTTGCCTCCTGCTGCATGTCCACCCTCGCCCTCCTTTCCCCCTATGTCCCGTCTCTCCTTCGCCGGTCCTGTCAATAAAGGCCTACGGGCCCAGAAAACACAAGCAACCTGTGGACAAAATGTATTTATGTATTTATTATTTAGGTATAAAGAAGAAAAACACCTGTCATCAACAAATCCTCTTGATCCCCATCACCGACGATTGAATGAATTATATAGATTTCTATGAAAGTAAACAAGGATTAAAATGATTTCTGCCCTTTTATTGGATCAATAACACATTAAATATGGACTTGCGCTCCACTGATTACTCCAATAGGAGTTTCGGCCCGTGACGTTGATGCAGGTCAAGTATTTGATGTAATTAATTACAAGCTGCTCAGCTTGGCACTCGGACCCATGACTAATTGCTCTGCAGCTGCAACACTTATAACAGCCGTTAGTGGCAGAACGCCAGATTCTTCTTTGAAGATACTGGACTGATAACGTCCGATGAGAATTTCTATTGCAGCTGTGCCATTTTTAATACGCCGGGGGGAAGAAAATGTGAAGGTTCAGTTTCTTCTACTGCTAGTAAAAGTGAGACACTCATCAACTTGAGAGACATCAGATTGTGCCATGATTAGTCCAATTAATCTATTTAAAGTTGATGGGAGCAGCCAATGAAGAGGACTCTAACCCACTAGAAATATGAGACATCAACAGAGCCGGTTCCGGGCCTGAGTAGCGTGACATATTCCGGATCTAGAGGTGCTTGCGTCCTCGGTTTTATGTCTCTCACAATATCCGTCAACTGCGTGCCTAACGTTGAATCAAACCCAGTACAGCCGCTACCGTCGGCTTAATGGGAGATGAAATCCAGCCCAAGCTGCAACGACACACTGCATCTGCACACACTTCCTGGAGGTATCCGGGGCGTGTAGCCATCATATTAAGCAGCCATGCTCGCCATCCATCATGGGAGCCCGGCTGGAAACAATCACAGGTTTAACCTGCCTTTGTGGCGGCGCAGAGCCGGCGAGAGAAATGGCTTGTACCTGCAGGCTGGTGGATAATGGAGGAGAGCATCAGAGGCGGCAAACCGCTCTTCAGCAGCGGCTCGGTATCTGTCTCGGACCCAACCAACTCTGAAATTATTCAAGAATCCCAGACAGATCAATAAAACTTATGTGAAAGCTGACTCTCTGATTCAGATGCTGAGGCGGCTATAGATTCCAATGAAAAGCCCCGATCTCCATTCTTCAAGGCAACGAGGTGTGAGGTCAAGGGTGGCAGGACAGAGAGGATCGTATTCGCACACCTTTCTTCTGTATGCACAAGGCGGTCGGATGAAGTGGATATGAAGTGGATGAGAGTTTGTTGGTATGGTTTTCGTTTTCTTTCTGCGTCTTGCTGAATACGACCTTCACATGAAAGATACAGCTCACCTACAAATCCTTTGAAGTCGAGGAATTGTGTCAGGGGCACATGTGTGTGATAGGGCAGATATTAGAATCTACAAATCTGTCACGAAGTGCAAAGTGATGAAATAGATTGGTAAAGACAAAAAAATGGAAGCTCCGGTTAGACTGAGATAACCGCTTTTGGCGTCAAGTAAAGGTTAATGTGAGCGTTCCAGCATTCTACAAATCCCCTCTTTCATTCTGCCGTGCAAGCATGACCGTAAAATGAGATGTTGCATGGCTAAAATACAGCCCCAAGGTACAAAACTCATTAACCGACAGCACAAACAGTCGTAAGAATAATACACAAAAACGAGAAAAGAAGGATGTTAGAATTTGAAATGCATTTGATTGAAATGAAAAACACAATTTGTCCGATATGAAACCATTTCCATTTTATTCCACTTATTCTTGGTCACAACATTGGCGGCCGGCACTCTTCCAGCAACACTTTCCAGCTCTTCAGAGATATGTAGTACCTCTAGCAAGTTCTGGGTCTACCCGGGGGTCTCCTGACTGTTTTAACCTGCCTGGGAACCCTCTTAAGGGGCGCATCCTGGGGGCTTCCTAATCAGATGCCGGAACAACTTGAACTGACTCCACATCGAGGCTCCCCCTGGATGTCTGAGCTCCGAACCTTTTCTGTAAGTCTGAGCCCAGCCACGCCACGAAGGAAGCTCATTTCAGCCGCTTGTACCCTTGACCTCATTCTTTCACTCTCCATCTCTCACGACTCAGCTCTCTCTCTCTCTCTCTCTGCCACGATTGACCAATACGACACCTTCCTTACTGCTGCTGCTTCATCAAATTGCCGGACCATCTCACGGCCAATTTTCCCATCACTCAAGGACAAGACACCATAATACTTTAACTAATATAACTACTTTAATGCGTGACTTGAATCAAAATTCCAAAGTAGAATGTAAAAGTGGCATCGATTCCCTATCGGACGTCTTGGTTGGCTCATTTGCTGTCCATTCCAGATTAGTGCTCGAGACTCAGCGCTCCTCTTCATAGTCTAGACTCACATCTTACAATTTCTTGATGATATATTTGGACGGCTGAGTAAAATACAAACGGAAACAGACTGCCCAGATTTCCAAACAACAAAAAGTCACTTGCCAGGAAAGCTATCAGCCATTTAAGTGTTCAAATAAATAACTAAGGCTAAGATAAAATAATTTAGGGGATATTTATCACCCTGCAAGACAGAAAAACTAAAAACAAGCTTTGATGCCTTCTCAGAAACCGAAATGTTCGGCAGGAAAAAAGCCGAGATACCGTATTTAAGTGTACCATCTTAGGTTTCCTGCTTTCCATCATCTTTGCCTACATTCCTGGCAGTAGGCCGTCCAGCCTGAGTCTTGGATCTGCTCGAGGTTTCTGCCCGGTAAAGGGCAGTTTTTTCTCGCCATTGTGGCCAAGTGCTTGCTCAAGGAGGAATTTGTTGGGTCCTGTAGATAATTATATAAAGAGTCTGGTCAAGACCTGCTCTTTCTGGAAAGCACCTTGAGACAACTGTTGTTGTGAATTGGCGCTATATAAATAAAGATTGATTGATTGATTAAGATTAGATATGATTTCTAGTCCTGTTATAAACAAGCGGTGTCCACTATAACATTTATTTGTATGATTTTGCAGATGCAAAGTCAGGAAGTTTAGCTGCTTTTAGGTTTTATGAAGGCTCTTACCTCTTTATTTTTCTTAATTCTTAATTTGTTTGACTTACTGGATGTTTCTCATGGGATCATAGAGTATAAATGAGTGTGTTTTCATTCCACTTTGATACTTGAGCTTTATAACCTGATGACAGAATGATTTATGTGCAGAGTTTGACATTTAAAGCTGTTCTGTTTCCAGAATGAAAGAGGAAGGTTGAAATGGGAGGTTTACGTCCGTCCCCTATCTGCTGAACATTGATGTCGACTTCCGTAGAAAGTGATGTCCTAAAACTCTCTACTAGTTTTGGATTGGTGTAGAAAGAAAATCTAAACCGAAGATAGAGTATTATAAGTTTCCACCTTTCGTTTTTTTCTGTGTTTTTTTTGTTCAGGATGTCAGTAAAGTTTGTTAAAGCGGAGAAATAATGATACTGAAACAAAGATACCAAACATTGTCATGTAAGACATTATTTAATGTGACATAAAACGGCTAAAAATCAAAGATATTCAAACGCTGACTTTAGACCACGTATCTGTGGGTCGTAGGCTGAATTGCCTTTTGCTGCTTTTTAAAAATGCACCTGAATGCATCATGTTTTATGAGCAACACTAACATGGCTGTGGAGATGTGTGCATCTATATTTAATAGTTGAACAGGTTTGACACCCAATATACTAATATATAACCCAAAGCATTTAAACAAATACATTTTCCATTTGATCAATCCTGTTGATTCTTTATGTTATCTGGCTGGAGGATTGCAGAATGATTGATTTGTATGGCGTGGTAGCGTTTTAGTAGATATGGCGTTCAAAGATCGAGTCTTAGAAGCTTTGAGTGGCAGAATACAAATGATATAAAATGATTTTTTTTGTTCATGATTGCTTTGCATGGAAATGTCAAAGATATCTCCCTACTTGGTTAAGATTTGAATGTTGTGATGAGGACAAGAGGCTTGCAGAGGTTGTGGAATGGATTGTTACAGGAAAAAACATCAGAAAGAGGAATATTCGCCATCTGGGAGACGCTGAGTGGACATCCATGTCCAGGAGACTCCTGCTTTGCACACCTTCAAAAAAGTGGATTTCTAGGAGATCGTAAGAGAGACCCTTTTTGCCCTCAGGTTGTGGATTACAACCGGCAAACTGGAGCATTCTTCTATTTTCTCAGTAACGGTGGATATTATGTTCTGCAGGTCAATGTTCTCCCCATGAGGTAAACATTTCAGTTACCAGGACTGTGCAAGCATATTTTTTTTCCTTTCCTCTCCTTCCTCTCCCTCAGCCAAAAGTCATTTTCCTTTTTATTAAATATCAGTTTCTCTAATCGTCCAATTGAAACTCTTTGTATACTTTTAATCATTTCTAATCAGGATTATGATTTTGTGATTGATTTTTTTGCCGCCGCTCTTCTCATGCCAAATTACCTGCCATAAATTTCTGAAATGCACTGAAAGTAAAGGTTTCATTTTTTTTCTCATTGTACACTTGAGGTAGTAAAACAGAAAGGTTTATGTGGGCGTAACTCTCTTTAATGGTTCTTAAGGGTTATCCTAGTCAATGAAATATTTAAACAGATCATCCAAGCCTATTCTTTATAGCACACATCCTCCCTTACGGTATTTAAGTATTTTATTTCCTGCTTTTATACTTTAATTTATCTCTTATCTACTGTATAGAGTTTATATATATATATATTTTTTAATTCATTTACACTATCTTTCTATTTTTAGTTTTTATCCTCTGGTGTTTCCTCACTTGGGGTCAGCCCAACGCCGGGGGCTGTAATCTTGGCCGGGGCTGTAGGACGGCTGCTGTGGGGGCCGCGCCGGCCCAGGTGTGTGATGGCTGCTGTATTTGGGCGGGCTACCGGCCAGGTGCATCGTGGGATGTAGGGCAGGGCAGGCGTTTGGATGGAGGTAATGAAAAGCTAGGTGAGTTTCCTCGACAACAGCCTAAAGTGTCTTTATTTTTCTACTAGGGAAAGCCCCTTCAAACTACGGATCAGATCCTTTAAATGGAGATCCGGTCCAGTACTCCCGTCCAGGTGTTACGGGTTCTTACAAAGCCAGCACTCTCAGATCCTCCAATCAGAGCCCTGTAGCCTCCAGCTAGAAGAGAAACCTCGTGATAAAGTGCCCTGTGATTTCAACACATCCACATTCCTAATATAAGATTTAACACGCGTCATATGTGGAAAAGAAACTGTAGAATTTAGGACAGAGTCGAGAAAATGTGACTTTAAAAACTCCAACGAGCCTAATTCTGAGAGAGAAAGTCTCTCTGCCTCCACGGTTAATGAACTATAACTCATGATGATTTTCTCATAAAGTCCAATGTCTGCTGTCAGGACTCTACAATTATTAGTCTGCAAATTACCCGCATCAGTCTGAAACACACAGAAATATGCAAATCCTGCACAAATCTACACACATACACGACGAGGATCCTGGTACTGCATGTGATCGCAGGAGGAAGATGACGTTTCTGATTAATGGAGTCGTTGAGAGACTCGCGGCAGCAGTAGATTCTGGAGGCCAGGTCCGGAATGCTCCTGTGCAAAAGTCTCCTCACACTGATCATCACAGTGATTCATTTCATTAGATATGTAATCTATGCTTGCGGAGTTTATCGTCACTAAAACCGGATAGTTGAGGAATACTCCTCTTAATTACAGCCGTCTGCTTGTCGTGGTCGATAACGCCGGGCGATGAAGACTGCCGCTGTGGCTCCAATGGAAATCTGAATAGCAGGGAATTTCAAGGTCGCCTCTACTTCACAGATTCTACGAGATATATGTTTGTTTGTCCCATTCGTAGGAGAAAAACGCGGCGGAAGTGTTTCAACACCGAAGGACTCCAGATAACAATAATCGCAAGCCAATGCCATTTCCTCTTTTACGACGATTAAATGTAACTCTGACCTTGGACTGTGACTGCGTCTTCTTCAGATAACCTTTGTCTTCATAAAAGAAAATAATAATAAAACCCTGCCATAAACACGTAAAAGTAAACAATAAATTTTCTTGCCCATGAGACCTTGACTAAGCCCCGTGAATGCTTTATTTTTTATTTAATAGCCGGGGAGCAGACGTCTTCTGGCCTCTGTCAAACTGTCCGGCGCTCGTATCTCAATCCCTAGAGTTGCCTTTTTCCGACGCACATGCCTGCACTCACACGTAAAGGCAGTCAACACACTCACACACACATTTAGTCAGCCACAGCTGCCAATTTACCGCCTGAAAAGGATTGAGTTGAAGAAAAAAGGGCTGATTGTGTGGACTTACTTTCCTTAAAATGGTTAAAGTCGAAACAGAAAACCTAGTAATCGTTTCTAACCCCTCAAAACCCAAATGAAGTTCTCCTTCACAAAAAAATGATGTGTTACTACAGCTAAGGGTATAAAAGCCTCCAGTCCCCTGCGTTGTGTTAGAAATCCCCCTTATTGAATTCCTGAAAGTAAATGTGAGAATGGGAGAAAAACTCTCCCTAGTAAGTCAAATATGAGCTAAAAGTCAAAAATACAAGATTGTAATCTGGACTAAAGCAGACCAGGAG